>CAODLS010148385.1:0-17623 GCA_948243855.1 Flueggea neowawraea | reverse complement strand
TTGTGAACACAAAGATCTCTTACTTCACTAATGTCCAGTCAAAAAGAAAAAAAAAATCAACGAAAAGAAAAGGATAACATCATCCACAAGAGATGTGTTGAATTCTTTTAATAATTTTAATTCTTTTATTCGTGCAACTTTACGATATATATGTAACACAACCCTATAAGTAATCTGTTATGTTTAATGGTGATTTCTTTATAAAAAGAGTAGTCATATTCTTAAAATTAAGTTAAATAGTTATGTTCTTTTATTAAAGAGGATTATTTAAATTATTTACTTTTTAGTGAAAATAAAATGAACATTTGAAACATTTTGCAGGAAAGTCATTACTACCCAGCAAAGATCTAGAGTGGTATTTCTTCAGTCCAAGAGATCGCAAGTATCCAAATGGATCAAGGACCAACCGTGCCACCAAAGCTGGGTATTGGAAGGCCACAGGAAAGGATAGAAAAGTAAATTCCCATATGCGGTCCGTGGGCACGAAGAAAACCCTAGTTTACTACAGAGGAAGAGCTCCACATGGTGCTCGAACCAATTGGGTTATGCATGAATATCGACTTGACGAGAGAGAATGCGAAACTGCTTCTGGCTTGCAGGTATATGCAACTCCATTTTCTGTCATATTATAGTTAGCCCTTTCATTTCATATATTTTTATTTTTAATTAATCTTTTTTTCCTCTCCGAATAATAAAAAGTATAATTAATATGTTACACCCGCTTCTCTTAAAATAAGTAAATAAATAAATAATTAATTTCGCTTCATTTAACTTTTTTACGACTTCTTATTCAAGTTATGAGACTATTCCATACGCTCCAGCATAGGCTAAGAACCTTTTTTTTTTCTATCAAAAGTTGAAGGCATGGAAACTAATGGTGCACCATAGTATCCTAACTAGATTGACACCCAACACTTGCATCAACATAGATTAAGAACTTTCAGCAATTGTTTTTCGTTATATTGTGACCAAGAAAGAATAGTTTTTTAGTGATCATCATATTAATTTTGAGATTCGATACTTCAATATTAATTTATGAAAATATTTTTTTAAGTCGATTTTCTTAAACTTTTATTTACATAAATCACGAATAGGTTCAGGACGCGTATGCAATGTGTCGTGTGTTTAAGAAGACGGCACCTGTGCCGAAGATAGGAGAGCAATATTCATCTCCTACAAACCGAAACGCAAGCGAACATTCTTCTTCAATGGATCTTTATTCTTCTGATAATGGAAGATACGACGATTTCGACAGTGCAAATTTCCAGATGCCCTTGGAACATTATACGTGTTCACCAAGCAATCTTCCAAATAGAATGAATCCTCTTCAACCCAGAGATACATGGTCAAAGCTCATTTCAGATGATTCCTTTAGTTTCTCCACGCCTTCATATCCAAGTTATGAGACTATTCCATACCTTCCATCAAAGGTAAGAACTTATATCAGATTCTTTTTTTTTTGTTTTTTTTTCTTCTCAATGTTTCTGTTAAAAAGAATGCCTTTGCAGTATCATATTGCCAAACAGTTTCAGTTCAAACCCCTATCCTATTAGTTGTAACTAATTAATCAAATTGAATAAATCAAGAAAAATAAAAAATAAAACTGATGCATATTTCAAATTCAATTGACTTTCACTTAATTTGAGTGAGATGTGATTAGAACCAGACTATGAGCCTCACTTGTCATTTTTAAATGACTGGTTCATGATTATTTGGGTACCATCTAGGAAAGTTGAATAAAATTTGCATTGTATATATTTATGAGTTTCATTTGTTTTTCAGGTTGACGTAGCATTGGAGTGTGCAAGATTGCAGCACAGATTCACTCTTCCTCCATTGGAGGTGGAGGATTTTCCTCAAGTCGGATTTGGTGACCTGAAACTAATGCAACCAACTTCCCACCAAGAGGGTTCATATCAGACTGACATTTTGCATGAGATCCTATCTGTAGCCCACGCATCTCAGGAACTTATAAATCAATCTAACTTGCAAGATCATACTTGGGATGATAATTATGCTGCTATTGATGATTTCAACTTCATTGATGGGAAAGAAGGTCAAGCTAGTCCTGTTGGCAACACCAACTGTATGAGGTATGTGGAGAAATCATGGGAGCTCCCAAGTTCAAGCTCTATGCAGATTGAAGATTGCGATGGAGATTTCAAGACAGAGAGGATCGTCGAAAACTTGAGATGGATAGGAATGTCAAATGAAGATTTAGAGAAGGTACGTAAGTGAATATATTGGAACAATTTTGTGAAGCCTTTTTTAATATTTACAAGTCCCGCATTGCCTTGGAGTTAGATTAGTGAAAAGGTGGAAACAATTGTCGTATGTTTTTTTAGTGGACTTAGACCCAATTTTAAGATTTTTTCAAGGGTATTTTCAAATTTGATTCACCCACTAGACTTTCAATTTGTCATCCATTGTTTTCTCATTTTTTTCTTTTTGTGTAATAAAAGAATAAGCATCAAATTTGATTATAATAACATGTTTATTTTCCTAGGTTTCTCAATTTCTTACATCAATTATTAGATGATGCATGAAATTATTTTAGAGAATGAAGATAATTGACGCTTTGTATAAGTTCGCTTTTTTTTTTTGAAATATGTATATAGGTTCGGTTTATTGTATATATTATTTATAGATCCATTTTTATTCAAATGACAGAATTTCACGGAGGAACACAAGATTGTTCCAATTGAAGATATTACAACTTTCGGGAGACAAGAAGAGAATGAAGTTGAAGGTAAATTTACCTTAGAATGTGAACCATATATGTGCACCGCTCTTCTTTCCTCTTTTATTTATTTTTTGAGCAACTTCATTTTGTGAGAAATTATTCTGAAAAAATTCGTTTGCAGGAAAAAATGGATATAATGGAGATGGCATTGGATTCAATGACACCGAAGATTACTCTCTAGGATTCATCAATGATGATCCAAATGATCACTTTATAGATGAAGACAACGTCAACGATTTGGCAAGTTCACCAAGCTTTGAGGTGGTTGAGGAGGTCAAAGTCAATCATGGACTTTTCGTTTCAAGCCGTCAAGTTGCTGAGACATTCTTTCACCAATTAGTGCCCTCACAAACCGTTAAAATTCACTTAAATCCTGTGGTGAGTAATAATTTGTTCATAGAGAAAGGGCACATCCAACAATGTGAGACAAAGCTCAAGACACTTGCAACAGAATCAATTCATCATTTGAGAAAACTGGCAAAAGCTTTTGTTTGCATGATTGCAATGTTGTTGGTTCACTCTTTTTGGGTATTGCTAAAGGAAAGTGATTGTGAGAATTTGATAGATGGATCCATAGAGAGTAACAAGCCAACGGAGAAAGACTTGCCTGTTGGTAATGATCTAGATAGGAAAAGAGGGAGAGCTAAAGGGACTGACACGAAGGAAGTAGAATTATTGGTCTCCATAAGAGGTGGAAGTAAATTTAGTTTGCTTTGGAACAAGTTGGGACTTTTTCTAACCATATCTTTGGCTCTTTGTACCATGTTGGTAAACCATGTCATTCTTAACGCTTAACTTTGCCGTCTTATGTGTCTTAGGTCTAAGATTAGTTATTGTTAGATGAAGGCAGAATTTTGCCTTCTTTAGTCTTGGTGGTAACACAATTCTTATATATACTTATATTGTATACTTTTTCTTTCTTTTCACTGATGAATTGTAGACTTGGCATATACATGAATAAATGTTAATTATATTAGCTATGTATGAATATTCAATATTCTTCCAATTAATGGAGCTTTTCGATGTTTTCAATGATGCTAACTTAAATGTCTTCAATCACTGAATTTGATTGGGATTGTCGATATCACGTGCAACAAACAACTAACCAAACAAATCGTAAATAAATAAGTGGTTTGTGGTCCTGACCTCGATGAGAGCAGCGGAATGATAAATAGAAAAAGGCGGGTCGAGTTGTATGCTAGTCTCGTATGCAAACTCACGATTGTTGTTAAACGATGGGAATTGCTCTATTATTTTCTCCTTCTGTGTGCCGCATGAATAACTATATGAATGTAGGAATAGAGCAGGATGAAGGAGTGTGAAGTCTCCTTCCTCTTCCATGGAGGTGTGCTATGCGTGGTGACTTAATAATAAGGCTAACCTCAAACTATGGTTTTGGTAAATAACATATGGTGATACATGTGGCCTTTCTAATAATATATGTAGATCCCATCTTTTTTACTTACTTAATTGGGGAATATCTAATTGAGTTGGGCCCATGAGCAAGATAACCACATCTTGATCAATCAAAGCAGGTTCGACCTAATCAATATGTCATAAATAAACCATTTTTTTCCAATATCTCCAATTCGTACATGACGGAAGCATATCCAACCATGATATGTGATGAAACCAAAATCCTAGTTATAGAAATCTTTCATGTCATACATGCACATAGATCGTGCAGCCAACATATGACGAGAGCTCAAATACTATATACCAGTTAAAGATTTATAGCTACTCACCAACCAAATCCTGTTATGAAGTTGCCTTGAAGAATAACTCAATTATGCCAATGTGTGTGATTTACCTCAGTTGCTTTCCACAATCGCTGCTTTTAAACTCCTCGATCTAGTGAAAGTATAATTTGTGTTCACTAGTATGTTTTTTGCAGAAACTGTAATAGGATAGTGAACCACAAAACTTTTTTGATGTGTCATAAAGTCTTCCATTCTTACATCATACAATTCATTCATGAACCATCTTGCTTGCCTAGTGTGTTCAATCCAGTTGAATCATGCACAATATTTGGAAATCTCAGTAAAGTAGCCATACAGACTCATACTTTGTGTATGTTTAAGTGTCTTAATGATAAATAATGCAGAGACTGTTTATGTTCACTGCGATGTCTCACACTAGAGAAAGTGAGATCAATTTGTATAATTAATTTATCATCCTTAAGGTAGTTATTAACATGCATGGTATGATCATGCACTATCATATTCTTTTCTTCCTTTGAAGGAGCACATATGTTTATCATATAAACAATACCCTAAAGAAGTTTCATTTTCAAATGCACCTTATCGTCCCACCATAGTCCATCTTCCTTAAGGACTACGTTTGTCTTTAGTAAATAATGAATTACTCATAATTCAGCATAAGATTCCGTATATTCTTTTCATGGTCTCATTCCATGACATACAACTTGTATGATTTCATCTTGCACCTTAATAAGGACTATCTTGTATTAAGTAAGACAATGTTTTTCGAGATATATTTTGATCTAGTTGAGTGAAATCGCAAGATACATGAATTATTAAAAAAAAAAGAAGTAAGACAACATTTGTGATTATGAAATGTCTTTTATTACCACCATGTTGTTCAAAATCCTCCTTACCCCAATCTTTGTGAAACCATTTGACAAAATCAACGTAAACACCCATGTGAGTAAGCTACTTCTCTGTCCAATATGATTTTGTGACAAAGACAATAAATGTTTACTCATACACAATCACGCTCATGTATTTCCCAATATGTCAATGAATAATATGTTTCATATGTCATGCCAATCTTAAGGAATGCATCTCCATTAATAAGCTTTTCCAAGTGGAATACTCTAAGTTCACAATTCCTTTTTACAATTATGTCCTTCCCATCGATGGTCACCATACATTGTCATCGACTCTTTCGAGGTAGTTAGTCCTACATATTACGTAAACCATTTTTGCCAACCTTCCTCTTGCACTACATTCGGTAAAGCTATAAGCATAACTTCCATGGTAGTTCTTACTACTCATGTACAATTCTTTCTAGTCCACAAGATGACACTACAACCACACAAGAATATACAATATGATGTGGACCTTTGTCCAATTAGCAGTTGTGCATCTACTCAATCAATGATCCTTTCTTTGATAATGCAATGCATAATCTATAGTGCCTCTCAAGTATCTCGTTTATTTGTTCATATTACTCTTTGTTGAAACAATGGTGGTTAACATTTATATCCCTTTGTGTTTTGATGATGAGAAAAATTGGAGTTGATTCTTAAGCATTCAAACATGTTTGTTCAAGCCTAACTCGAGTAACCAAAGTGTCCAGAAGTCTAGAAGAGAATTCATACCATCATACATGGAAATTCAACTCGATTATCAGACGTATCTAACTCGAGTTGTCTGGAGGTCATATAACTCGAGTAACACACTCCACAAATCGAGTAAGAAGAACATCCAAAGGCTATGGTTCAAGTACTCTAACTCGAGTAACAAGATTTATAACTCGAGTTGTCCAGAGGTCATCTAACTCAAGTAAACCATTTGTCTAACTCGAGTTAACACTTGGAGGCAAAAAGACTGACAAAAATATTCGAGTGACGAGGCTCCAACAGTCAAAAAAATGGCTAACTCAAGTAAACCATTATTCTCACTGGAGTTACATATTTCAGGGGTTGTTTTCATCAAATGGCTAACTCGAGTTAGAGGTTGTGTCAAAACATTAATTAAAGAGTTGCTCTAACTCATAACGGCTACACTCAATACCCTAACAACCATATCGACTTGAAAATCTATAAATAGGCCCAAAACACTTCAGAGAAAGTGTTGTTGATCACTTGCAATCATCTTACAACAATATTAAGCTTTCTCTTGCTCATATTTGCAAATCATCCATATACTTCTTAACAATGACTTTTACTTGCAAATTTATTTTTTTCTTGAGAGTGCTCATTATTGATTTTGTTCTTCATTATTAACCTTATCATTGTATTTGATAAAGGAATAGTTTTATTATTTGTCTGGAAAACAAGGGTTGTATAGGTAGAGGTTTAATCTTGCACCCACTGAGGCAAGAGGTTATAGAGATCTAATCTTGTACCAATTAAAGCAAGATTTTATAGAGGTTTAATCTTGCACCCTTTGAAGCAATAGATATAATGGATTCAAAATCTCAAGGGGAAGCTTGAGGAGTGGACGTAGGCTAAGAGGGTCGAACTACTATGCATCTTGACTTTGATTTCTCTATCACTTCTCTCTTTACATTAATAAGTTGTGTGAATTAGATTAGTGTTCTTGCTTTGTGTCATGTTTATCTTGAATATTTAGTTAATTGCAAAAATGTTTTTAAACAAATTTTAAAAGCTAGAAATCCAATTCACCCCCTTCTTGGATTGCCATTTTAGGCCAACAATTGGTATGAGAGCATAATCTCTTGATCAAGGTTAACAACCTTAGAGAAAAAGATCCAAATGGCATCCATGAATGATATGTCTTGATATGAGAGTTTACCTATTAATCGAGCTCATTTCTTTGATGGTAGTGACTACTTATATTGGAAGACAAGGATGATGGTGTTCTTAAAGTCGAAAAGCATGGATGTTTGGAAAATTGTTGATGGAGGTCCATTTATTCCAACCAAAACGGTTCGTGGTGAAAAAGTTAAAAAGTCAAAAGAAGAATGGAGTGAGGCTAAAAAGAAGCTTGTATCTTTCAATCACAAAGCTATGCACATCCTCTTTTATGCACTTAGTAGAGACCAATTCAACAAAGTGCAACAATGCCAAAATGCTTATGAAATTTGGCACACACTCGAAGTGACCTATGAAGGAACTAATAAAGTCAAGGAGAATAAAGTCTCCCTCCTCGTTCATAAATATGAATTATTCAAAATGGAGGAAGGAGAATCCATTCAAGCGATGTTCAACCACTTCAATAATATCATCAATGGTCCTAAAGCTCTTGGAAAATGTTATACACATTTTAAGCCTATGAGAAAAATTATGAGGTCTCTTCCAAAGTCTTGGGCTCCCATCAAGAATGCTATTCAAGAAGCCAAAGACTTTTCTTCTCTTCCATTGAAATAATTGCTTGGTTCCCTACTCACACATGAAATGAGGAGGAAGAAGAAGAGAAAGAAGGAAAAAAGAACAAGAAGGATATAGGCATTGCATTCCAGGCATACACAAAATTTATTAAAAGCTTTAGTGAAGATGAGGAATAATAGGAAAATATTGAAGATGTCAAATATCTCCCAAAGAGGTTTCAAAAATTTATCAACAAAGAAAGAGATGCAAAGAAGGAAAGCAAGAAGAAAAACAAACTCATTTGCTATGAGTGTGATGAACCAGGACATGTCAAACCAAATTGTCCATATTTGAAGAAATATGGCAAGAGGAGAAAAAGAAGAATTTTTGAGGATGATGACACTAGCTCAAGTGTGATGACAACAATGAAGTTGGGGCTTTGTGCTTAAGGGCAATCATAGACAAGGATAAGAATGGATGGGGGTAATTCATTCTTGACCCTAAACTTAGTTTTATGTTATTTTCTTGTCTATACATGTAATTTTTTTATTTGTTGATTGAATGTGATTTATTGCATTGATTTCATGCCTTTATGATATTTCGTGTTTATTTGAATGATTGTTTAATTGTTGGCATGATGTGTTTCATGCACACTTGAATTGATTGCATAATATTTATTTCAAATGGTATTCATTTCAAAATATTTCATGCATATTTTGAGTCTTTAAATTTCAAAGGAGAAGTTTTGTTTTTAAAATGATATCTTTGGAAAAATGTATTTTACTTAGGGGAAGCTAAGTGTGCTAAATTATTTTTATCATATTTTGTTTGAAAAATGGGGAGAATATTGTTTTTGCATATCTTTTTTATGATTATAAAAAGGGGAAGAATGTTGCATAAATTCTTATAAATGGTATCTATATTGTTTTGAACATCTTTCATATTGATGTGTTGAACTAATCAAGTAACAAGGAGTAAAATTCTCGATCAAATTATTTGTTATTGTTGAATAGATGTTCAAATTCGTGTATGTTTTGTTATCATGAAAAAGAGAGAGATTGTTGAACCAAGGGCGGTTAACACTTATATCCCTTTGTGTTTTGTTGATGAACAAAATTGGATTTGATTCTTAAGCATTCAAGCGTGTTCGTTCAAGCATAACTCGAGTAACATTCAACCTCTAACTCGAGTTGTCTAGAGGTCATATAACTCGAGTAACACACTCCACAAATCGAGTAAGAAGAACATCTAAAGGTTGCTCTAACTAAGAATGGCTACATTCAATACCCCAACGACCATATCAACTTAGAAAGCTATAAATAGCCCCAAGATACTTCAAGAAAGCTTTCTCTTGCAAATCCACATACCTCTCAAGAGTGACTTTCACTTGCAAATTTATTATTTCTTAAGAGTGTTCATTATTGATTTTGTTCTTCATTATTAACCTTATCATTGTATTTGAGAGGAATAGTTTTCTTCTTTGTTTAGAAAATAAGGGTTGTGTTGGTAGAGGTTTAATCTTGCACCCATTGAAGCAAGAGGTTGTAGAGGTCTAATCTTGCACCCATTGAAGAAAGAGTTTGCAGAGATTTAATCTTGCACCCTTGAAGCAAGAGTTTGTAGAGGTTTAATCTTGCACCCTTGAAGCAAGAGACATAGTGGATTCAAAATCTCAAGGAGAAGCTTGAGGAGTGGACGTAGGCTAAGAGGGTCGAATCACTATACATCTTGGCTTTGATTTCTCTATCAGTTCTCTCTTTACATTATTAATTTGTGTGAATTGAATTAGTGTTTTTGCTTTGTGTTGTGTTTATCTTGAATATTTAGTTAAATGCAAAAATGTTTGTAAGAAAGTTTTAAAAGTTAAAAATCCAATTCACCCCCTCTTGGATTACCATTTTGGGCTAACCCTCTTCTTTTGGGTTGGATTGGCATACACTAGCTAACTTAATAGCATAACAGAACATTGGTCTTGTACACAACAAGTCATACTCTTATACATAATAACATATACATAAAACTACCAATGATTTATATATCAAGACCATGTAATTTTCATCACCCAATTCTCCACTAAGGAAATGAGTCTTATGGTCTACACTAGCCACATGACCAAAATATATCTAATGGAGGTGTTGGCCCAAGATGACAATCCAATAGGGGGAGTGAATTGGATTGTGTTGCAAACTTTGTATTAAACTTTTTAAAACTTTTTGATACTCTTGAAAAAAAAAGCAAGAGAATCCAAACCAAACATAAGAAAGAACGAAAATGAAAGAGATGAACGAAAATGAAACAATTCTTATTGAAAATTGTTGAGTGAGACTTAATCCCTTATTATGGCCACACATTTCTAGAACTTGAACAATATGTCATACATATGTTTGTCACAAAATTTGGAAAGCTCTCATTAGAATCAATAACTCTTATTGGAAGTAAGTTCCACATTCTCACAGGAATTAGGAAACATGCTCCCATAAAAATCAGGATCAGGAACATCTACACTAGTTTGAGGTAGATGGTTATGATCCAGTTATGTAAGTGGTCATGACCTTGAATAATTGGTCAAGATCTTCTTCCTAATCGTATTTCCTCATCTTCCTCCAGAATTCTCCCACTTAGATGGAGTGATCCTGAATGATATAGTTCTTGAATCTCATAAAAGAATGAAAACTCTATTCACTTTCTCTTAGTCCAAAAGTCCATTCTCTGAGAGCGAGACTTCCTATTTTTTGTTGTTAACTCATTTTTCATTGTCCCGTGAAGATATGTCACTTTAGGCACAATGATGCATCTCATAAAGAATACTCATTTCGCCTATTGATCTTCTTGAATAAGGTTTCATGGACCTAAGCAACACACCTTATGGTTTCAAGCGCTTTAGGCCATACGAATGGCCAATCCAAAACCTATAGTGTGTGTATAAGAAACATCTTAGAGGGGTCTTAGTTAAGAACGTGGTGACGTTTGTCATTATACATCTAACAATATTGAGGAGAGTACAACTTCTCCTTATCACTGCACATTTGTTGCAATGTTTTGGAATGAACTTATGTAAATTTTCCTTTTCATCACATAACGTTTGGATTCTAACCAATGATACTTATGACGTTAGTCGATCCTAAAGTCTTTGATTGACTCTTAAATTGACATACAAGTCATAAGAAGCAACTAGATGTTCATCACTTATGAGAAATCCAAAATGATATGATCATACTTTTCGTAGTCACATATAAAGGTCATGAAAAGGAAGGCCCAAAGCCTTGCCCAAGCATTTATCATTACTACATATGCCAAAATACATTGCAATGGAAATTCAGCTTCATCAACAGTTTTGTGATTAGTGCTTTGTTCTGGGCATTTCTCGTAATTAGCTAATTCAACTTCACATAAATTATGACAAGTTTAAGTTATTGTTTAGAGTCTAGAGCACAATGTGAGAAGTCCTAATTTGATTAAGACATCTAGGATTATACTATGTAAATTAATGGAATTTAGGCTCGAATCAATGCTCTATGGAGAAATTTAAAATGATGTATGACTAGAGCATTTGGGCTTACAGTGGAAGCAATTGAAGCAATATGTGGATGTGTATTAGCTCTCAAAATCCTAAGAAAGTCCCTTAATTATCCTATTCTAATTTAAGGTAAGAATTTTTCTAGTCATACCCATATAAATCTTTTTGATTCTCTCTTCTATATTATGTGAGACATCATTCTCAAACTAAGAAAGTTTTTCAAGTCCTATTCAAGCACTATATATGACTGCCAACCACTTCCTATTTAAATCAAATCATAGATATGAATGGGCTCAATAAGTCCTAACTAATTTGGGTTAAATTTGAATATACATGAGTGCAACATTGGGAAGCCCGTTGTGATGCAAATCCTACTCAAACAAAGATTTATCTAAGCCACAAACATTCTGTTTACAATATATTTTTTCAATTCTTTAGATGAAGAACAAAAGGGGAAACAAGCTCTAAGAAAGGAAATCATACCTGGGGAAATCACTTATGAGATATTTCTTTGGGGGCAGCACAAAAACGGAATGAAGGGCCCAGACGACACTACAGGAAAAGGCCAGAATTGCCACAAAACATTTGCAATGAAATTTTTTTGTCCCAATTTTGTGACGAATTGGCCCAACAAGCTGGATTGACTATTTTACCAATTTCTGCACAAAAATTTTTTGACAAAAACAAATTCGTCGTAAAAATTAGCGGGAAGCTTCCCGCCAACTTTTTGCGACAGATTTTGAGACAAAATGACCATTTGTCGCAAAGTTGCGAAAAAAGACTATTCATTGCAAAAAGTGGCGACAAAACGACTGCCCATCGCAAAATATTGCCACAAAATGACTTTTTCGTCGCGACATTGTGCAACAAAATATCACTTTGTCGCAACTCTTTGAATATTAATTTAAAAAATAACATAAACAATTTTAAAATTCAACATGACTTGAGATCTAAATTTGCCGGCGAAATGATTTATTGACTTAATTAAATATCTCCATTGTTGAAAAAAAATATCAACATAAGATAATATTCATCAAATAAAAACACTAGTTATATACAATTTATACTACATTATTATTTCCAAATTGAAAAATAACCTTTGGTTAATCTGACTAATAAGCTTATATTTTACTATTATTATGTGCGTATCATTCAACATGGCCAAACTGAAAAAATAAAGGCCGATATGCATAGTTGAAAAATTAATATTATTTAAATATTAATTTAAAAAATAACAGTAAAAATATTAAAATTAAATACATAATAGAATGTGCAAGGTATATTAATTTTTCAATCTGAATATACAAATTATATTACTTTGAATACAAATTATAATGAGGACGATGATGATTATGAATGAAGTGCTCTAAGGTGTAAATAGGTATTCATAGGTGTACAAAGACATTCATAGGTGTACAAATGTATTTTTAAGTGTACAAAATGTGTTCATAAGTGTACAAAGGAGTTCATAGGAGCACAAAGGTGTTCATAGTTGTACAAAGGTGCTCAAAGGTGTTCATAGGTGTACAAAGGTGTCCAAAGGTGTACATAGGTATTTATAGGTGTACAAAGGTGTTCTTAAGTGTACAAAGGTGTTCATAGTTGTACAAAGATGTTCAAAGGTGTACAAAGGTGTTCACAAGTGTGCAAAGGTATTCATAGTTGTACAAAGGTGTTCAAAGATGTCCATAGTTGTATAAAGGTGTTCATAGGTGTATAAAGGTGTTCATAGGTGAACAAAGGAGTTCATACGTGTACAAAGATGTTTTAGGGTGTACAAATGTGTTCTAAGTTGTACATAGGTATACAAAGGTGTTCATAGGTGTATAAATGTGTTCATAGTTGTACAAAAGTGTTCATAGGTGTACAAAAGTGTTCATAGGTGTACAAAGGTATTCAAAGGTGTTCACAAGTGCACAAAGGTGTTCGTAGGTGTACAAAGGTGTTTATAGTTGTACAAAGGTGCTCATAGGTTTACAAATGTTTTCATAGGTGTACAAAGGTATTCTAAGGTATACATAGTTATTGACAGGTGTACAAAGGCATTTATAGGTGTACAAAGGTGTTCGTAGGTGTACAAAGGTGTTAATAGGTGTACAAAGGCGTTAATAGGTGTACAAAGGCGTTCTTACATGTAGAAAGGTGTTCCTTGTTGTACAAAAGTGTTCAAAGTTGTTCATCGGGTACAAAGGTATCCATAGATGTTCATAGGTTTACAAAGGTGTTCATAGGTATACAAAGGTGTTCATAGTTGTACAAATGTGTTCAAAGATGTTCATAGTTGTATAAAGGTGTTCATAGGTGTACAAAGGTGTTCATAGTTGTACAAAGGTGTTCATAGTAGTACAAAAGAGTTCATAGGTGTACAAAAGTGTTCTAAGATGTACAAATGTGTTCTAAGGTGGACATAGATGTTCATATGTGTATAAATGTGTTCATAGGTGTACAAAGGTGCACAAAGGTGTTCGTAAGTATACAAATGTATTCATAGGTGTATAGAAGTTGTTCATAGCTGTACAAAGGTGTTCATAGGTTTACAATGGTGTTCTACGGTGTACAAAGGTGTTTATAGTTGTACAAAGGTGTTGAAGGTGTACAAAAGTGTTCATAGGTGTGCAAAAGTGTTCATATGTTTAGAAAGGTGTTCATATGTGTACAAATGTGTTGTAAGGTGTACATATGTGTTCATAGGTGCACAAAAGTGTTCGTAGTTATACAAAAGTGTTCATAGGTGTACAAGGGTGTTCATAGGTGAGAGTTCTCATAAGTATACAAAGGTGTTCATAGTTGTACAAAGATGTTCATAGGTGTTCACATGTGTACAAAGGAGTTCGTAAGTGTAAAAAGGTGTACATAAGTTTTCACCATCTATCGCTCTCAACTCCCACATGTAATGTTTTTCTTTTTAATGTAATGTCATGCTCTAATTGTTAAAGTTGTATACGGTAAAGCCTCTATATAAGAATAACTTTTGGACCAAACTAATTGTATTCTAATTGAGAGGTAATAAATAAATAGAGATATTGGGACAAAAAAAGTTTTTTAAGACCCAAAAATATCCACTTTAACAACAATAACAGTAAAGGAAAAGGAAACGACTATGTAGAGGTATAGAGGTGTATATATATATTGTAATATAGAGGTATATTTATGTTACACAATATGTTAATTCTTTTAGTTTTTTATTTTACTTATGTTCATTACCATAAAATATAAATTAATCAATAATTTGAATTTTTTTACATTTAGAATGTGCTTAAATGCATTAAAACAATGTAGTATATACATTAAAATTTACTTAATTGTTTTCATAAAATGAAATTAATGTAAGGTTATATATCTTGAATTTTCATCGAATTAGCGAGAAATTATTACCCAAAAATATTTTCAAATTGATTAATTTTCAATATTAAAATGTATTATATTATAACATTAATTTTAAAGCCTGTTGGTTACTAATTTTATATGTATGGAATTTACACCGTATAATTGAAAATTATTACCTTATATCTTCAATTTTTTACTAATTTTACGATGAATTGGTCGCAATTAGGATTATTTTCGACCAAAATCCAGTTGTTCACTAATATTTCGACCAATTCGTCATAATATGGAATTTTTTTTAGCTGCCCTTTTCAAATTTTATTGAATTTTTTGACAGGTGATTTGGGAATTTTCGATTATGATGAATTGGTCGTAATTATGAATTTGTGGCCAATTCGTCGCTATGGGGAGTGCTGCAACGAATTGGTCGCAAAATAGTGACTGTTTGAGCCCACCAGAAATTTCTGGAATTCATTTCAGTAACTTTTCCAATTATCTGATTGGGCCAATTACATAGTCACGGAGCCCAAAATCATTAATTACATATTCATGTGGTGCATTTTCTAAATTTTAAAAGCGCGTCCCACTAATCAATATTACAGGCTCACGGACTTGTTTATATGTTTTTGATTTGTTGTTGATATTTATATGTTGTTGGTATGTTGTTGTTTTATTGTTGATATTTTTATGTTATTTATATTTTGTTTCTTGTTCATATATTGTTTGAATGTTATTTATATATTGTTGATATCTTATTTATATGTTGAAAATAATATATAAACAAATTTGTAATTTATATGTTGTTGATTTGTTGTTGATATATTATTTATATGTTGTTGATATTTTGTTTATATGTTGTTTTTGACATATAAACAACATATAAACAAAAGACATCGACAATATATAAATAAAATGTTTTGAATTTGCAAATATAGAAAACATCAACAACAAATCAACAATATACCAACACATATAAATATCAACAACAAATCAACAATATATAAACAAGACGCCGTATGATTTGAAAAGTCGCGCCGTTAATTTGAAAAGTGACAAGCGTAAATCTGTAATATGTGAAACTTATCCGTACGGAATAAATTTTTCAAAGTTTTGTTGGTGTACCGCGTAATTACCACTCTTTCTTTCACGCTCCACTCTCCATCCCTAACTCGACGCTCTTCTCTCCATCTAACCACCATCCTGGGTTCCCGACGACCTTCTCTCTCTTGGCTCTCTCTGTTGCCGACATCGTTCTCTCTCTATTCTCTCTCTCAGACCGACGACAAAGAGAGCTAAATCCACAACCCCATTCCTTCCCTGTACTACATTCTTTCCCTGATCATTCTTCAGGTACTTCTTCTCATGTGACTTATCCCTAATTTGTTGGTCCAAGTTCTTGAAACAATTATTTGTCACATTTGCAAAATATTCTCAATGCTAGATACAAGCTGTTGTTATGTGTATGTTCATTCTGTGATTTGGCATGGATGGGATCAAGTTGATTGATTTGTATTTTGTTGAAAGGAATATATGAATTTTTAGTAAGTTATTGGATTCGCAACATCACTCACATGGTCACACATGTTTGTTGACGCTGGATATTCTGCAAAGTCTAAGAGGCTATCATGGCTAGCCCATGTAGTATAGTAACCATACAAAATATTTGATTAAGACCATGTATTTAGTTAAGTGAACCTGGTAGAGTTGTGTTGTTGTTGTTGTTGTTGTTGTTGTCCGTATTCGATCTGATCCTGTTATTGCAATAGATAATAAATTTGGCTGTTCCTCACAGTGAACGAGTTCTGAGATCCATTGGGACTCTTTACTTTTTTACCTATTGTAAACATTGGGACTTTATTTTTTCAGCTACTTGTACAGTTGTGCGTACAAACTATTTTAATCCTCACAGTGAACGAGTTTTGAGATCCAGCTTCAAGGTTTTCATTTTTATTTTGGAATCTTTGAATTCCATGTCACAGGTAGAATTGTTGATTTATTTTGGACTCTTCAGGGACATGAAATAATTTCTGTCAAAGGTTTTGGAATCTTTGAATTCCATGTCACAGGTAACATTACTTTCCTTGTTGGACTGGCATTTCTTGTTATATTGGAATATTGTTGTGGGAAAATTGTGCATGTAATTTTAATAAACAACTTTGGTGATTTAATAAGGAGCAAGAATTGAAAACAATTATCTCCAATAGTTATACATTTTTGGATGCCTTTATATATATTGCAAGTCACTTTAATCCAACAACAGAAGTGAATTGTTTTTCTTTTTTATGTGAGATTCGCTGGCAATCATAGAAAGACACATCAATTGAATGAAATGAACTTTGTAAATGGATATAATATAATGCAGAAAAGAATAAATAGTTTATGTTTCGGCTTCTTTTGATGTATAGGTTTTCTTCAACGTATTTATACGAGGTTCACCAGATTTTTTTTCTCTAAACAATTATTATCTAAATGAATAAAATTACAAAGAATGCATAGTTTATGTTTTTGCGTTGGACGCAAACTTTTACGACGAATTCGTCACAACTTTTTTTGGTCGCAATTCTGTCTTTTCTTGTGGTGGGAGTAATGTGTGGGTCAGTAATATAGGTAAGGAAACAATCCTTGAGGGGATGGTAAATCTGAAAATATGGCCTTGGGAAACAAGGTGAGCTTCAGAAGGAAAGTCAACTGCTCAATCACCGCAAATTAGGGATGGAAAAGGAGAGTCATGTTTCTAGGAGGAAGGTGATTCACAAAAAAATAAGAGGGAATTAGGATTAAATGAGAAATCAAAAAGATAACAAAGGAGATAAAAACAAACTGTATAAATTTGCAAGGAGAGTCAAGACAAAGGGACCTTCTGTTGACTCAGTTTTAATGATTTTTGTTGGAATTCGCGGCTAAAATATGACATTCATATACATTCATGGCAGCGGATATAACAAAAATTTAATGCCTTGAATTCCCCCAAGGACCCATGCATATCAACATATATAATTAAGGTTAGAAGATTTACCTTTCA
>CAODLS010148179.1:0-11892 GCA_948243855.1 Flueggea neowawraea | reverse complement strand
AATGACTTGTTGCAAACATCACATTGAAACAAATTACCGCCGCCGCCACTTGGCTGTGGTTGATTCTCCTCTTGATTATCATCATCACTTCCTTCTGATGATGCTTCTTCAGATTTCTTTCCCGGACATGAAGATCTATGTCCTCCAAGTGCCTGAAACGTCGAGAACGAATTGCCACAAGTACTGCACTTGAACCCTCCAGGCCTTATCAATTCGTCATCATCCTCACCAGCACCTAACCTGGCTATCAACTTCTTCTTCTTCGCCGCCGTGGCAGCCTTCTTCCTCATTTTCTTGGCTAATTCTTCCCTCAAAAACCCTTTATCATCATCTTCTGATTCAATGATTTTCGGGTTTTTGAACCTGCAACCTTGCGAAGTCTGTAACTGCTGAGACCTAACTCGCTTGTCCCGTGACAATTTCATCAAATCCACGGCTGCATGCAAAACTGGATCAGCAGTACTTTCTTTTCCTCTCCTGTCTGTCTTTCTCCAACCTGTTAATGAACTCAACAAGTCGACACTATTCACTGGGCCTGAACACTTCTTTTCAGCTTCCGTTTCGGAGATTCCAGAAGAACTAGTACTACTTAATGGAGGTTCTATCCCCTTCCAGTCTCTATCAGAATGGAATTTCATGTGTCCAAAAAGTGAATTCATTAAAGGAAAACCCTTTCCACAAAGACAACAAATTGGTTTACCTCCCTTGATCTTCACATCACCAGATTTAATTGTATTGCACCTTTCCACTACTCCCATCTTCTTTATTGATGATTGATTCGGACTTTTCAGTTTCAAGATTTGATCTTTTTTTATGCTTTCTTTCATGGCTTTCAAGTGATGTCTTTTGTGACCTCCCCAAGCTTTCCCAGATGAAAATTCTTTGCCACATATGTCACAAACTCTATAACCACTTCGACTATCATCAACAGTTCTTTCTTCTTCTTCTTCTTCTTGGAGGGCTGTCTTGTTCTTGTTGTTGCCGTTGGGGATCTTCAGCTTTATACATAATCTTCCTGGTTTTGAAGCTGACTGATGATTAGGTTCTTGATCATCAGAACTCTTCTGGTCATGTCTGGTCATATTTCTCAGATTTGGAAGAAAAAAGAACGGCAAAGATTGGATCTTTGAGCTGAAAAAAGAGTTAAAGATTGAATCTTGGAGCTAAAAAATAAAGTAAAGATTGAATCTTTAAGCTTAAAAGGGGTAAGAGTGAAGTGGTGATTAGGGTTTCTGAAAACAAGTACTAGTGTTTACTGAAGAAGAAGTTTTTGGTGAGATGGCTACAAAGAGAAAGAGGCTAAATTCCAGGGAAGGAGGAAGGAACCTAATGGATTGGATAGACAGAGAACACCAAAAGCGATAATATCTCAGAAAATTAGGTGTCATTAACGACAGTCTTTATTAGATTTCCCAAAATGTAACAGATTTTACACTTTGCTTTATATTCTTTCTTTCTATCTGATCCTTCAATGACTTTTGCCATCGAAAAGTTTATTTTTGAATTTTTTTTTCTATAACACTCTATATATACATAACCTATGCTTCGCTTCGGTTTCCATTTGTTACACAACACACTTTAGAGTTATTAGCACTTATAGTACTCACTTGTATCTTTTCTTCTTGTCTAATTTCGTTTACAATTAGCTCTTAATTAGACGGTAGCTCCATTAGGAATAGGAACTAAATTACAAAATAATTTTCTTATTGAGTCTCTTCATCAAGCTACTTTCTCAAAAATTAAGATGTAAAATTGTCAAAAGACTCTCTATATATTTGCTTCTGATCAATCTTATTTTCTTAGCTTTAAATTACACTTTCTTGATGTTCTTCTTCACCATCAAATAAAACCTTAGGAATCACTTTAATATATCTTAGAGCGCGATCATGATTGATGAGGAGAACTTCAGAAGTGTTTGAGCACTGTTTTGTGAGATTGGTGTAATTGGATGTTGGATTTGAGTTATGGCACTTGGTCTAAAACTAGAATTAAAAATTGAGTGGAGTCAAAACACAGTTCTAAATCAATATTAATTAAATGCAATTTTCTTTAATACTAGAAGAGTTGTAATGGATAGAAGCACGAGAGATAAGGGATACCTACGTAGATAAAATTTTAAACGATTAAGTTACCTGACTTGATATAAATAAGTCCATGCATGAATGATTCTCGAAGAATTGCATAAAGCAACCAGTGATATTTCATGTAATTTCCAACCTTTCTTTTCTTTCATTTTTTTTTCTCAACAAGAAGCTTCACTCTTGGAAACTTGAGAAACAAAAATGCCACTAACTGTTGGATATTTATTTTGTTAATGTCTTCATTTGACCGAATCAAAATGGAAGTAATAGTTATATTATTACCTTCATCGATGATTTTAGTCGACGAACATGGTATATTTTTTTGCAAGCAAAATCTGAAGCTTTTGCATCTTTCAAAAGTTTTGAAGTGCTGGTCGAGAAAGAAGCAGGCAGTCCAAATCAAAGTTCTTACAGACCGTGGCGAAGAATACAGATCACAAGAATTTGCAAATTTTTATGAAAATTATGAAATCAAGAGGCAAGTAACAGCAGCTTACACGCCTCAACAAAAACAGAGATTGTGAGCGAAAAATCGCACTGTTTTGAATATGGTGAGGAGTCTTTTGGCAAGAAGTGGCGTTCCGAAAACTTTCTGGCCTGAAGCAGTCAACTGGAGTATTCATATTTTGAATAGAAGTCTTAAACTTCTTGTTCAGAACATGACACCAGAGGAAGCATGGAGCGGTCGAAGGCCGAATGTGGATCATTTCAGAATTTTTGGGTTTGTTTGTTACGCCCATATTCCAGAATCCAGATAGTAGAGAACCAAACTGGATGGCAAAGGTTAGAAATGTATTTTTCTTGGTGTTAGTGATTGTTCTAAAGCTTACAAACTATATAATCCTATCACCAAAAAAATCATCATTAGCCAAGACGTAATCTTTGAAGAAGAAATTTTCTGAATGTGGAGTGGAGTTGGATTTCAACAGCAAATTCCTGCAGATTTTGATGGAGAAAATGAAGGAGGGAAGCAGCAAAGTCCAGAAAATTTGTAGCAACCAGTTACTACTCAAGCAAGAGAACCACGAAATAGAAGAAGACCAGCATGGATGAGTGTTATGAGGTAACAAGAATTGATCAATCTGACGATCCACTTGTACACTTTGCTTTTTTTTGCAGATTGTGATCCAGTAACCTTTGAAGAAGCAGTCAAACAATCAAAATGGAGGAGAGCAATGGATGAAGAACTTGCAGCCATTGATTGGGAGTTAACTGAACTTCCAGATGGGAAGAAAACCATTGATGTGAAGTGGATTTACAAGACCAAATTGAAGGAAAATGGTGAGGTGGACAAATACAAAGCTCGCTTTGTCGCAAAAGGCTACAAGTAAGAATTTGGCACATATTGCAAGGAAGTATTAGCTCCTGTTGCAGGACACGATACGATCAGATTGGTTAGTGCATTGGCCTCACAAAACTCTTGGCCTATTTTTTCAGTTAGATGTCAAGTCAGCATTCTTGCAAAACCTGTGTTTTTGAAGCAATTTGGCTTAGGAGAATACTTGAAGAGCTACAATTCATGCAAGAAGGAGCTACTGCAATTTTATGTGATAATAGCTCAGCCATCAAACTTTTTAAAATCCTGTTCTACATGGAAGAAGCAAACAGATAGATGTCAAGTTTCATTTTCTAAGGGATCTCCTCAGGATGGAGTAGTTGATCTTCTATACCATAAAAGTGAAGATTAAATTGCTGATATAATGACACAGCCTTTAAAGTTGTCTGCATTTCAGAAGCTAAGGAAGTTGCTTAGAGTTTGTGCATTTGATTTTTTTACGCTGAAAAGAGGAGTTGAGGCGGTCAATAGTAGCATACTTCTGTTGGGTGTTACCATGCAGGCATTACTCTCTGTTGCGACATGTTCGAAGAGTCATAACTGCATTCGGAATTGGACTTGGACCCGAGTCACAAGAGTCATCACCGTAACACCTCATCGAGGGCTAGTAGCCAGAGGCGTGTTCAACCAAGCTCTAAGGCGTGTCCAGGATTACATTGCTTCCTCATGAGCTCGAACCCTCGCAGTGCGAACTTGGGATAGCGCCCCTTGCTGCTAGGCTACCACCAAGGGGTGAGTTTGTGCATTTGATTAACCTAATTAAACTGAAAGCATTCAATTTAAGGGAGGGATTGTTGGATATATATTTTGTTGATGTCTTCATTTGATCGAGTCAAAAGCTAAGTAAATGTTTTTTTAAATATTGAATTGGTGAGTTAAATAAAGGGCGTCGGTTCAAATTTTTAGATAAATTAAAATGAGAAATTGAATTAGATAATAATATAATAGGGAGCCACATACGGATGGTTGTTGGATATTGAACAAGCGTAGATTGAAGCAATTAGGCTTGGGATGCTTCTTCCCATAAGGAACAGGTGGAACCAGATCATTTTGGAATCTGATTCTCAGATTGTAGTTAATGCTTTGAATGATCCAAAACTTGATTGCAGGTGGGAGATTTCTACGATTGTCCAGCACATTAAGAGTCTTCATAGTCATTTTGATTTGTGTTCCATTGAATGGATTCGAAGGGAAGCTAATAGGGTGGTAGATTGTTCTGTAATCCTCCAGCACCAGTTTCAAACTGGATCATGGAGGATCAATGTTCTTTAATTGGCTAGTAATATATTTTCCCATTGGCAAAAAAAAATTCAAATTCGAAAAAAATAAAAATAGTAGACAGATATACCTCCAATTTAGTTAAATTTATGACGGTTAAAATCTTGCTTCAATATACTCGTTTTGTCTCATAATAATATGTATTATCCACTTTTTACGAGAATTAAGAAATTTAAATTTTAATAGTTAAACGTATTTAATTTTATAATTTTTTTCATTTATATCATTTGAGTAAATGTGTTGGTAATTAATAAATTAGTTGAAAAAATAGATAAAATAAAAATAATATTGTAATTTTACTAATAATAAATGCAATAAAAAAATATGTTTGTTTATATTTTGGGACATAAA
Organism: Flueggea neowawraea; assembly: GCA_948243855.1. Classification (NCBI taxonomy): domain Eukaryota; kingdom Viridiplantae; phylum Streptophyta; class Magnoliopsida; order Malpighiales; family Phyllanthaceae; genus Flueggea; species Flueggea neowawraea. The sequence continues at coordinate 6,846 of CAODLS010148179.1, read as the reverse complement.
AAATAAAAAGTGTATCTATTATTATAAGACGTATGACATATATTCTCAAGTTTGAGTGCAAGTGAATCTGCATTTTCTTGCAACTGGGAAGTGATTGTTCTTGATTTGCCTTTCCTTTTATTTTTGACCTTTTTTTTCACAAGTGAATTCTTCACTTTTTAGCACAGAAAATAATTTTAGTATCACTATAAATTTATTGGAAAATTACTTATTTTTCAAGGAGGTAATTCATGTAATTAAAAAGCTCTTTTTTTTCTTTTTGGACCAACTATCACAGCATTCAAATTGATAATCTCATGTCAGAGTAAACCTAATTGAGTCTGGGTTAGGGGTAGTACCACTCGTTTGTGGGTTCAACCTAACTAATTCGAGAGTTTGATAACTCAGTAATTTGAGCTCAAAACACCACCAAAAGATGCACAAATATTAATGAAATTCAATGAGTTTTGATGAATCTGTTTGCCAATTTGTGACAGGTTGCTGATGCATGTTTTAAGATTTTAGTCAGTTTGTTCCGTTTTTTTAGCTAGTTTGTTCTGTTGAAGAAAGTCTTGGTGGTTTATAGATTGTTGTGTGAAAACAGCTTTAGTCTTTGACTTCCATGCCAATATTAGTCAGTAAATGCATGCAAGAAAAACAAAGAAAGATATGGTCGACAGTTCAGTTGCTTATTATTTATCTTTTCCCCATTAATTATGAGTACTTTATTTTTTGACACTTACTAAATTTTCTTGCATAGCCTCATTTTGAGAATCAAATCATTCTTTCACATAATCGAATCATCGGCTCTTTGTCACACTGCCTTCAAACATATTGTGCTATAGTTTTCTTCATTAATACCAAAACTAAAGATAACTGTAACTGAAAATGATACAGCCTAAAAGGCACAAAAATAAAACTAAAAATGTAATCTATTTAAATCATTCAGTTGAACAGGGCAACCAGACAGCTACATTATTTTTATCAATTCACCCCCCAACAATCTTGATCTCACACCAACTTAAATAGACTCAGAAAAGGAAACGATAGACAAAACACATTTGAGGCCACAAATGGCCATGCTATAGTTGGTGGAAATTTTACTCATATTTTGTTGAAGGCGACAATGTCACAGCTCTGGACATATTCATTGATAGGTTCAACAGTGAGATGCTCCTCGATAAGGGTATCAACAGATACAAGGTCGTCAACGATGGTAAGCATAATCTGCAACTTCTTAATTCCATAACCGACAGGGACCAATTTTGCTGCCACAAGAAATTGTATAGATAATTAAGTTAACATGCCAATGGAGAAAAGCTGGGATTACCAATTTACCTGGTAAGCATACTGATAAAAAAAAAAGGTGATGTTTTGTTAAACCGTACATGCTCCCCAAAAGAGGCCAGGCATCTCAACACTACGAACTGCCTCCTCCAATTTTTTCATGTCTGTTTCATCGTCCCATGGTTTTACGTCCAAGAGAACAGAAGATTTTCCACCTGAAAGCAATCAAACGTCAAGAATCAAGATAGAAGAATTGGAATAAACACTCTTCATAGTGGAATTTTGGAGCTAAGAAAAAGACCAACAGCTTAAGAGGGAATATGAAATTCTTTATAGTGATAAAATTGCATAGTCATTGTAATAATCAACACAGAAAACAAAGTTCCAATTTTTCTGTAAAATACATCTGACTATCTAATTGAAAATACGAAGCAATAAGAAGGATCAAGGACAAAATAAAACAGGCAAACTGAGAGAGCTTACTCTCTTTCTTCTTTGTGGACTTTTTTGCTGCTTCCCTCTCCTCTGCTGACTTCTTATCCTCCTCTGTCTCGTCACCAAAGAGATCCAAATCATCATCATCACCTCCAGCAGAAGCAGCCTGGGACAACAAATAATAAACTTTCAGAACCAATAATATATAAATCACTACAACTTGGCAACATGATAACAATGTCTACATGATTAAATTAGCTACTATAGTGCTTCCACAAGAATCAGCAAAGATTTAAATTGCAAAGAACCTATTCCATCGAACTTAAAAGTGCAATGAAATCAACAATACTTACAATTTTAGTGTCCTAATCAACCAAGTAAACTTCACATCCTACCGTTCAAACCCAATCAGTGAACCAAATTTTACTACTTTGAGCCCCACAGAATTCTTTCTCTAAATTTCTACTCCAAGATCACTCTCGAGTACAAGTGACAATCATCAAACACATCAAAGATCCATTCTTTTGAGACCCAATTTGATCTTTTAAACAAGACTGGACTAAAAAGTTCAATCACATAGGATTGATATGTGGAGTTGGAAATTTAACTGACCTCCCTAGCAGGAGCAGCTTCAGCAGGAACGGCACCGCCACCAATTCTCACGCCAACAGCTTTTCCAGGGAAGCTGCAGAACCACAACACCGATCAAATCAAATTCCAAATTCAGTTTATTTTCCAAAAAAAAACTTCAACTTTCACCAAAAAATAGAAAAAGGGTACTGACCTTTTAGCCAATTGGGAAGAAACGCTTTCATACCACTTGCTAGCATTGGGGAATGAATCAGCCGGCTTCTCCAAAACGGCAGCGTATACCTTGATATCATCCTTTGTGAGCTGATCTCTGCATTGAAAAAAAGACACAAAACAATTAGACCCATTAAAGAAAACATGGTGAATTGCAAGTAAGAAACATAAAGGTAGAGACTTTACCCTGAAATGTATGACTTCCCGGCGAGAAACTCGTCTAGGGTTTTGATCCCGGATTCGGTGTGGAGATCTGAGAATGAGATGGACATTGGTGGAGGATTAGATAGAGAGACTTTGGTGAAGCTACAACTTGGTGGGGGAAGAGAGAGAAGAAGAAGGTATGACGGAAAGAGATTTATATGGGAGAGGCAAAAACCCTAGATTTGGTTCTAATTGATGACTGACAACTAACTAGCGGTGGTGAGTGAGTGGTATTACAATTAGGTTTTTTAAAAAGAATATTGAGGTTAAAAAAAAGATTAAAGAGTCGAATTATTTAATTTTAGTCTTAATTATTTAATTTGAATAAGTGATTATTTAATTATAATTTTAAAAATTATTTAATTTTAAATATTATTATTTAATTTAGTCACCAGTTATTTAATTTTGTAATAAATTAATTAACTATGATTGTTACTTAATTGTTGTTGAAATTATTTAATTTAAACCTCATTTATTTAATTTATTAAAGAAGTCCTTATTGAGAGATCTTTTTAGGAGTTTTCATTATAGTAATACCTGAATATTCGATTGTATTTTTGGATTCATATTTTTTTATTTTTTTAGCTAATTTGTTATTATTGATTTTTTTTCTTAAAGGATATTGATTATTATTTTAGTTGTCGTATAATGGATTATTTTTTAAAAAAATTGCATAAAATAGTCACATTTTAAAACTTTACTCGAAATAACTACTCAACTGTTGATAATGTAATTATAGATTTTCATATTTTAATTTTCCCTATTGAAGAGATAAAATTGGTATTTATCTTATTATGTGGGTAGTAAATATTGGTTCGCCTCCAATTTTCTTAGAGTAAATTTTGGTTCTCTCTCCTCCGCTTTTTTTGGACAATTGTTATATGATTTTTTTAGATACGTTTTGTTACATTGAAGCTAATGCAGTAGTAACTCCTCATTCTTTGCATTTTCTCCAACAGTCAAGTAATCGAACATGTGATTCAGGTTATTATTCTTTGTCCATTAATTTATATCAGTTTCAACGACGTTTCCATGTTGTTTCAGGAGTCACCATTGTTCTCGCCTATATGAAACTTTATATGAAACATATATGGAACTCTATTATCGTCTTTGTCTTTACTGTTGGAAATAAAAAAAAAATGAAACCAAGGTGAAACCTATATAAAACTCCATTGTCGCCTTTGTCGACTATTGAAAATTAAAAAAAATGAAACCAAGGTAAAACATATATGAAACTCTATTCCCGCCTTTGTCCACACTGTTGGCTATAAAAAAAATTGAAATCTATAGAAAAACATTACAATTTAAAAACTAATGTGATATAAAGACACTTGAATGAAACTTAACGTTTAATTATTTTTATATTATCGCGATGTATTTAAATATCATGACAAAGTTTCATACGAGTTTTAATTAAGTTTCAGTAAGAATATATCCATCAATTCCGAATATTATGCTTTTCTCTTCTTCTTTTTTCTTAAATGTGTTTTGAACATGTTGATATATATTTGTTAAGATATTTTTTTAATCCAATTATTGTCGTTTAACATCTCCTATGTTTATTGTCAAAAAAAATATCTCCAATGCTTTTGGGATTAGTCAATCAAAATAATATCTTAATAAACGTGACCTTTAAATCGGGTTTTAACAAGTTGTCAACTCTTATTTTTTAGGAGATTTAGTTGATCCACATCTTAGTTTATGAGTGGCTATTTTTAAAAGAATTTTTTTTACTAATTTATGAGTATATTTAATTTAAGTTTTGAAGTAGTCATTTATTCAATATGTTTTAGTTTTTGGGGCTCTAGAGTTCAAAGTTGAATTGGGCTGAGTAGATACCTTAGCCCAAACATATTTTAACTTCTTGTTTGTACATGCCCAATTAACCGATTCATTTTTCAATGGGCCGCTGCAACCAAAGCACATAGAAAGTGAGGGAGAGGAACATAAAAAACGAGTTAAGCGAAGTGTGAGAGAAACAAAGAGAGAAAAAAAAAATAGAAAATGAAGGAGGGAAATTTAGTTTTAAACACTATTGTAAACAATTTGTTTGTTATGAGTTTAAGAGAAAAAAAAATACTTATAAACGATTTGTTTAAACTTTTAAACAATGTTGTAATCGTGGCACTATAGTAATAAACACTTTAAGATCGAAATCTTGTCGTATCCTCAAACAATCATTTCTGTTTGTCTTAAATCAATTACAGTATGCAATGGCTTCAATCCATTTTCAGATTAAATCAGAATTATCAGTATAAACTCAAGATCAAATCCTTAATGATTCAGAAACTACATGATCTCTTTATGCCTATATAAAACAGTATTCAGTGGTTGGCTAATGCATTGTCCAATCAATAGATTCTGTTTCAAATATGCAAGCCATGCATATGATCAATTACACATAGATACAATACAAAAATAATTGCAGTAGAATCTTCCCATGTCTATGGAAGTGAAGATTCCTTTAACAATTCATAGGTTTTTGCCAGAGAAATCTGTACACATTCCTTTTTATCCAAAGCAAACTTTGTTTTCATCACTACATTCTCTGTTACTTTGTCCATTTCTACTAATAAACTACCATTCCTCCAAGATTCTTACCTTAGAAATTAACATTAAATTCTGTCAGCTTCCAAGATTTAAAGCACTGCTCTTCTGCACAAATGAACATTACCGAAAAGTAGTACGAGAAAGTTCCTTCTTACATTCGAATATTCACCTGAATCTGCTTTATCCATTGATTCATAGCCAACCCTTCTCATTTCATTTTCAAGAATTCATCTTTATCATTATTGTTCTTCAAAGTTGTTCACTTTTTTAGTCTCATGCATGAGTTTCTTTTTTTTTTTTTATCAAATCAGATATCTTTTTACATGTGACTAATCCGAATTCAAGTTAAGCATAAACCTTGTGGGCCACAAAACTTTCACAAGAAGAAGCCCCTGCCACCCCACCACAACCCTCGCTGGTGTTTGTATAATTTGATAAGCTCCACTTGGCTACTAAACCAATTACTGATTTTAATGTTCCCCAAATCTCTGATATCTGCAGAGATTAAAGTTTCTTCTTTTTTTGTAAGTTTTGAATAAGTTTATCAACTGGGACAGTTTTTGCGTACTGATTAAACTGCACAAACTCATCATTGCAGTTTAAGTACTCTTTCTATAATCTTTCATATCGGTTGTTGATGTGCTTCAAGGCAGTTTAACCAAACAGACAAGTGAATTTTTATACATGGAGGCTCAGAGGGTGGTGGTGATTCAGGATGCATCAAGAGAAGTTAATTCAGGTGCCATAAGGTGGGCATTGCAGGGCCTGTGATTAAAGACTGGCGACAAGCTCACTCTTCTCTGAGTACTTCGCCAGGTGAATGCTCGTCGGACATTTTCTTACAAGGATAGCAGGAAATCATGTAAGCATTTACGTTGTTTTCAAGCTGTGTCAAAGAACATTATGGCTCATTCTGCTGTTACTAAAGCAGTTTATTCATTTGAATTTTTCCCGGGATACAAAAGTAAAGTGGACTCTGATTTTGCAGCAAATCAGAAAATTGCTGACAGAGAAGTGGCAAATAAAAAGAAAGAGTACGAGAACAATGTTCAAGTTATTCATATTTCTAAGATGTATGAGACACGAAAGGTATGCAACTATTAAGCATGCTGAAATGATTATCAAGCAAAACACAGATAACAGTTGCGGAAAGGAAGAAAAGAAAAGTCCTGAATAGATTTCTTCTGTGTGAAATGTCAGGTTGAATTCAAGATAGAGATGGTCACATGTCCTTCTCCAAAGGTTGTAGCTCTGGAAAAAGCTGAAAGTTTGAAGGCGACTTGGGTGATACTTGACAGGTCAGTCTATAGTTTTGTGTGGTAAAGTAAAATTGCCATTGCCTGTTTTGATTCTTCAGAATGATGCGGATTTGTGGATAAATATGTAGTTAGTGATTTACTCTTAACTAGACAATGCTGATAAGTAACGGTAAATGGATCGTGATACTAATCTGACATGATTGGAACTGATGTAAATTTCTAACTGCTGGACAGACAGATGAAGAAATACAGGAAGTACTTCCTGGAGAAGCTGTCATGTGGGATATCGAGGATGAAGCGTCACAACAGGATTGATCAGCTGAGAGGA
>CAODLS010148138.1:0-19711 GCA_948243855.1 Flueggea neowawraea | reverse complement strand
TAAAAATAATTATCCAAAAATAATTATTCCACAAATAATTATCCAAAAATAATTATTCCCAAAACTAATTATCCACCAATAATTATTCAAAATAATTACTCCAAATATAATTATCCCAAAATAATTATAAAAATTATCTGGGGTATTACATTGTATATATGTATCAATTGAGTTCTTGAATTGTCTTTTAAAATCTTCAGCATTGTCCCATAATTGCTGAACATTAGCTGGTTGGCAGTAAACTAATAATGTAGTGAATAGCTTTCTAAGAGATTGAGGCATTTTAAAAGCAGTTGCTTCATTCATACACTCTAAATACTATTATCAGTATCTAATAATCCTCTTTGTAAAGCTAATTCTTAGATGACTAATATTATGTTCCATTAACAGCTAACAGATCTTCAAATGATTTTAGGGATTTAAAATGATTTAAAAGAAGTCGCAAATAGTACCACTTCGCCTTTCTTCCTTTGAGACCATCTCCTTGATATTCGATTCCACACGTAATGTTCAGGAAATTTTCTATATAGCAAACCAATTGTCTCCTCATATATAACATAGACATTAAAAAATTCAATTAATGTTATTCTTTTAGCTTTTTCGGAGTTAAGAATCTCTCCTAAATCTGCATCTTCTGGATAAGGTATTGATATTTCGTTATGAAGGTGAAGATGTAAATTTATGATTGTTGGATACGTGTCATTCATTTCAAATTCAAATAATCTCCATATTGCTTTTGGTGTTGATACCCATCTTGCTTCTTGGAAGATTTCAATTTCATCATTGATATTATGTCTATCTGCAGAAGCAATATAAATGTAGCTCTATCATTGAAAAATATATACTTATTGTTACTCCATTGTTGCTTCTTTTGTATATTGGATATGTATCTTTTCCTTGCGTTATTTTCTCAGAAAATGCTCTAAGATAATGGGACTTGTAGTTACCACCAACCATGCAAGGATTTTTTTTTTAATTTTTGTTACTGCAAGATCCATCCATCATGTGTTTCACAACTTTTTCATAGAGATTTGGCTCAAGTTTTTTATTTGTAATTTTAGCAGATACAAATTTATCACAATTATCTACATTTGTAATTTTGAATCCCAATTCATCAATTACCAAAATGTGAGCATGAGGTAAACCTTTCTTTTGAAATTCAACAATGTGAACATGACGACTACTTTACCAAATATTTGTTTCGTAAAAAGCTCCTTTTTAAATCTTGCAATTTTTCCTGAAAAACTCGGTGTTTCATACTTGAATTTTCGTGCACCACAATGTTTACAAGATGCACTTTCTTCAAGACAAATAAATTATTGTGCTAAAACATTACAATGGACTAATATCATAAACTAAGCCCAACCATAATGAATAAAAGAATCGATGTTTTCACAATTAAATATTATAGTGCTTCAATATACCTGGATCTTCACTTGCATTTGATATATGAAAAGGAATTCTGTCTTTTTCTGCATCTGTAAATTCACTATATTTGCTTTTCTTTTTTGTTCATTCCATCATATATATTGTACTTCTCTAAAAAATTAAAATCAATACAATTTATTGATTCATAGATACTATAGAGTAACAAATAAAAAAGCTGAATAAATATTGGGAAAAAGGTCAGCCAATAAACTAACAAAATGTAAGAATAAAGTCAAGAGTAACATGAGTGCTGCAAAACAGAACTAAACAATCTCCAACGACGGTAAGAGAGTAGCCAAACTTCACATTCTGCAAACAAAACAATAAAGAAAGCAAAACAAAGATTGTGGAATATTGTTTGGCAACGACAATAATTTGGGAGGTAAATGTTTATATAGTGGTTTGAAATAAATATTCATGACCGTTTAGATTTAATAATAATATTGAAAATTCTAGTTCTATTTAGATTTGTACATACCTGAATATAAACTATTTAATTACATAATTCGCGTAAATGAATTCATCTGAATATATATTATTTAATTAGCAAATTCTTGTAATATTACAGCACTGGCCAATTCAGGTCTCATGTTGCTTACAACAATAAATTTTGTTATGAATATATCAAATAACATAATTTGAACTAAATTAGGAATTTAATTAGAATTAAGCATTAAATAGGACGGTTGTATTTACAATGGAAGCTTTAATGTTTTTATTACTCTAACTAATCAACATAAGATTCAAATAATTAGAACACCAAGCAGATTTAATGTCGTTCACGAATTGTTAAGTCTTATTAATTGATTAAATAATAGGAAGTTTACTTAGATTTAAACTCTCTATGTAACCGGTGATTTATCTTAAAATAGAAGAATAATTTTATTTTCTTATGGAGGGTAATTTAGATATTTTATTTTAATGAAGGGTATTTGAGACTTTTCCTTTTTGGTTTTTCACATCAATATTTTTATAGATAGAATAGATTTAGTGAAGAAACTCGTTAATCCTCTTTATGAAAAAATCTCCCTTTATTCTTTTACCAAGGGGAAAAAGCATTTCTAAAAACACTTTAAAAAAAAATCGTGTGATGAAATCAAAGAGTATTATATGTTTATAAACATGCCCTACTCAATCTAGAAATCATAATTTTTTCAAACGAAATTTTACGAGTATTCAGATTTTTATTGCTAAACCACTCTCTAAAATTCCTGGATCTCTCTCTAAAGTTTCCGGATTTGCCACTGATTTCTACCTTATCTAGCAATTAATTAACTTGCCATTCAAAACCTATTCTCAAGAGAAAAAAAATCGTGTGTTTGCTTGAGTTTCTAACTGAAATCGACTCGGCGTTGTGCACTAAATTATAAGTCTCACTATCACTCGCATCTTGTATAGTCATGATCATAGAGTGCTCAACCACCGAGTCACGCATCTTCACAACCTCACTAATTAGGTAAAGGAAAAATTGAAAACCTAATCAGTCCTTGACGTCCTAGCGGTCTTCTCAGGCAGGGAACTGTAATAAACACAGAATCCAAGTACTTCTTCTATGAAGGCCTTGTAGCGATCAAGAGTTCAAAATTCCCGGCGAAAGCTAGTACTAAAAACATCCTAACTTTATGTCTCATCAAAACAAGAACATGATTTGACTTCTCAATCTCCTCCATTAATTCAGCCAACATAGAATAAATCTCCTCTATATATTTTCTCATGACTCCTATCCTCCGAGAAGAACACATGAACTTTCCCTCTCAATTCAATCCAGCTCTTTCGTCCTTCTCTTTTACGTTCCTTCCTTTCATCAACTTCCTCCCTTTTGCAACCTTCGCCCATCTCCCTTCCACAGAAAACATTTTCAGCAATCACATAAGCCGAATCATCACCCCGCTCTAATTCCAACAATCTCCTGGCAACACTTCAAGCCGTATCTGCCGCACCATGATAAGCACAACACAATAATTATCTCCACACAACTGCATCTGCCTTAATTGACATTGTTATTGCAACCCTCTTTGCTTCATCCAACCGGCCTACTCACTCCTTGCACCCACCAAACACGCATAATGCACCATCAAAAGTAACGATAATGAAATCGAAGTAGAAACAATATTGTCTTTCATTATTTTCCATGAGTTAAACACTTAAATGTGAGGGATGAAAAGGGGCATTTTTGAAAAGGGGCTTGGAAATTAGACCACACCACAAAGATGACTGAGTAATTAATCTTTAATTTTATTACAAATTTTTCACTTTTTTTTTGGTTTATTTTAACAGTGGAATACTAACCAACTACGCTTTCCAAATGGCCATATAAAAAAAAAAATTCAATGGCCATTCAGAACTGATGCACCACACAATCAGCTAACATGAAATTAATAGTAGTGAGAGATTTTCTTTTTAATTTACTTTAAGTCATTATTATGTTTTTTGGCACTGGAAAGATTTTGATTTTTTTAACTTCAATCTTGTCGGAGAATACTAGAGCTCGGCCAGGAAGGTTGAAAAGTGAAAGTCACTTATACTTGCAGAGTGGCAAATTTTGCAGCTGATAACTTGTCAACATAAGCACTGGGCTTACTGATTTTACAGTACCACAAAAAAAAAAAGGATTTACGGAGGCGGTTTTCTCAACCTGTAAACGCCCCTAGCAGTCTTGGGATGGTTTTGACAACCGCCATACAATCGCTGCTGTGGCGACAGTCTCTACCAACTAAGGGGCGGTTTTTCGGTGCTTCAGGTGGCGTTAAGAAATGGAGCGGTTGTTAAACCGCCTCTACCCACAAGTCAGGTTCAATGTTTGGTTGTGTGCATTTAGGGGTGTTTAAAAGCACCCCTAGATGTCTTAGCTTTGGTTACGCTCAGTATCATCACAAATTCAGAACTGGAAAGATTTACAACCACCCTGATGATTTTTTTAGCAATTGTTTTGACTGATTGAGGGATTAAATGGTATAGTTCGTTTGTGCATTAATTGGAGGATTAGAAATATGACCATTGCTTCCAATTGGTTGTTTGTGCATTAATTGCTACTTCATTAATATTACTAATTAATGTGCCAGTTATTTTTTCTTCTCCTTATGCTTGGTCAATTGAAAAAAAAATGCTGTACTTTTTGGTACATCATTGTGGATTGGGTTAGTCTTTCTCATAGGCATCCTTAATTCTCTCATCTCTTGAAGTACCTATTTGGTCTACATACAAAAAAGTTTCCATATACATATAATATAGAAACATAAACAGATTGACTAGAAACAATGTTTCTTATGTCAATGACACTAAAAGCATATTAAATGAATGGAATTGGTATATAGATGGAAAATAATGAAATATAGCCACTTTAAGGTTCTCCATGAAATGGGGCATGGGACAACGATACTACTTTGATCATGGTTTGAGAGCAGGAATTGAACTCTATAAGAACTAATCTCCATGTTGTTCTTCAGCGGCTCATTAATATCCAATTCAAATCACAACGGCATTTTCTAGTTTTTGAATTGTTTTTTCTTTTCAATTCTTTTAGGTTTGTGCTCTACTCAGAGTAAAGATCTGCCCAATTTGTATGATTAATAGTTTGAAATTTGCTTCTTTATTTAGAAAAAAGAATATGATATAAATAGTATATAAGCATAGATATATTACCAATTGCATTTTTCTAAACAGATTCATTTAATTGGTTATTGATCCAAATAAGCCAACCACAAATTATTCTAATTGATAATATCAATCTGGATGCCTCCAAAGCATAGATCTAATTGAACTTCATTGTCATCGGATTCCACGCTTTAAATTCCAAATTTTTGATGATTTAATCAATCTTTCTTGAGCAAAGCAGAGGATATCCGAAGGTTCAATTTCTGTCATTCGCTCATAAATCTAAATCAGAAAGTAATAAAAATAAAAAAATAATAAACTAAAACCTTAAATTTAAAGTTAAGGGAATGTCCAATACCAACAAAGCCAACTAAATTTCTCCAGAAATCAATTTCGGAGAAACTCCCCAATAAGGCAAGAAAATGAGGTTGATATTGTTTATTTGGAAGCAGATATTTATTTCATTAGTCCGAAATTAATTAATCAAATAATTAATTTCGAAGGACCTTATCCATGTGGGATAGAATAGCAAGACGTATCACACTGACTCTAACAGCCATTGATATATCGATAAGCTAACGTGAAATTAAGCAATAGTAATAAATCAAGGGATTGATGCCGAAAACTGCTCTAAGCTCTTGGTAAAATCCTTCTTTCGGCGAAGTATCACAGAGCTGTGCGTAGCATTGGGAATGATTTTTAGTTGTGCATCAGGAATTTTGCTTTGAATGCCACGGCTGCATTCCAATGGCACAGTTTGGTCAGAGTCGCCATGGACAATGCCAATCTTCACTTTGGAATTGTTCGATGTTTCCAAGTAGTCATCCATGAATTTTGCTCCTCCACATATCACATTATGCATATTATGCCACTCTGAATGATGTGTGTGCTTTGTTATGTCCTTTATCCAAAATGGAAGATTCCTGCCCAATTAATTTACCAAAAAAACTCATCACTACAAACATTAATTTTTCGATGCTATCAACATGAAATTAAAAAATAAAGCTTAATTTACATAAAATAATTCCTGAAATACTAACGATTCTAGATTTAATTAGGTTCTCCAACTTATTATTGTTCATTAATACGTAATTCTCGAATCATTATTTTTATTTATCTTTGGTCCCAAAAGTATGATTATTTTAAGGGACTTAGAATAGTCAATGGCTGATGGACTTGGGGCCAAAATTGTTAATGGTTCAAGGACTTAAGACAAACAAAAATAATTATTTGAAGACTATTCGTAGAAGAATTTAAGGTCAAAATCGTTAATTAGTTCAAGGACTATCTAAGATGTGCAATGCCAGCAACTAATGCGAAAGAGTAATTAATTAATTGGAGATAGACTTGTTGCCGGTTCCGTGGTTTTATGGTTTGGTTCGTTTCGGTTCAGTTTCGGTTTTGACCGGTTTTAACCGGTTTAACCGTCGATTCGGTTTCGGTTCGGTTTCCTGATTTTTTTTTTTTTTTTCAAAATTTTATTATTAATCCGTTATTTTATCCCGTAAATTGCTTTGTAAATTTTGTTATATTCAATAATTAACTATAATACCAATAATACATTTTATTTCAAAGATTTTTTTAATAAATTTTAAACAAATTAACTATTCTATTAGTAATTAATAATAATAATTTAAAAAAATGGTGTAAAATTGATAAGAATTGGGTGAGATATTTATAGAGTTGAAAAAAAAAAAAAAAAAAAATAACCGGCAGTTCCAACGGTTCAGTGAATCGCCGGTTACACCGGCAGTTCGACGGTTTTTAAAACGAGAAACCGGAATCTAAACCATAAACCGCCGGTTTTGGTCGGTCGGTTTCGGTTCGGTTCCAATTTTGACCGGTCCGGTTCCGATTCGGTTCGCCGGTTCCGGTTTGATTTTTACAACTCTATGGAGAAATAATTAATTAATATCTATTATTGTTAAAAAAAAGTAACCTTTAATAACCACATAATATAATTGTGTTTTTTTATGGATACAAAGGGCATGCAAAACACATGAATTTTAATGTAAAAAAAATTCGAAAAAGAAATAGAAATTGAATTGTTCAGAAAATATTAAATAGTGCAGAATTCGAAATTTAGATTTTGTCACCTTGTTCTAAAGATTAGCTTCAAAACCATCTCCCAAGCTCGGTGGTGTCGACAAATTAAGAAGCAAAGAGATCTTCCGACGTGCTCATACTCAGACATGATCGAAGAATGAAATGCTGATGGTGGCCACAATCTCTTTCCCGCAAGTTTCTTTAGCACATCCAAACCTTTTGTGTTGGGGAAGTACGGCTGCATGACGTGCCCAAACACCCGGAAACAATATAAAAAAAATTATTGATTTCTTGAATTAATGTAATTTCTTGAATATTTAGATGAATATCTAATCACCCATTTTCTTAATAATTCAAGATCCTTGATGTTAGCGCTTATAACTTAGTCACATGTGTTATGACATTTTTTATCACTAAATTCTATTTATTCTCATCAAAATTAAATTTATGATTTCTTAAAAGTAAAGTTAATTTTAATATTAATGAGCTATAAGGTAATTAATGTATTATGACATTAATAAGATAGTATAAAATGTTAATCACTTACTGGTGCAACAAGGGTGATCGACTTAATAGACTTTGAGCACTTGGCAGCTAGGGCTAATGCAACTAAGCAGCCCATGGAGTGAGCAACCAAATGGAATGATTTCAACTCATATGGATCAATAACTGATTTTTGTATCATTTCCAAATGGTCTTTTAATGTGTATAAACTCTCCATTGGCTTTGGACTTCTCCCAAATCCCAACAGATCAAATGCAACCAATCTGTAATTTTGCTTTGCTGGTTCAGACAAATGTCGGAACACTGATTCCTTCCAAAATGAAGATGAGGATTGGCTTGGCATTGCTTTTCTCTGTTCCTGCCAAAAACTTCGAGAAAAGAAAACAGGGTTAAAGCAAACAAAATTGTCAGTTTGAGGTTTAATATGACAATATACCATTAGAGGTAATTAAAAATGAAAAAATAAAAATAATCTGCAACTGAAAATCAGATATAGTTTTTTTATATTTTTATAAATCTTCCAATGTAAAAAAAAAAACTCGCAAATATAACGAAGACAATATACCAATACTCTTGATTCATTAACACTTGAATTGTGTTTAATTATTGAAAGTTGCGAGGTTAAATATCAAATTATAATTAACCGTAAAAACCATTGTACAAATAAATAGGTTGTACATATTTAACTTAAATTGAGGAAATTTTTACAATTGAGATTTTGAGACATAATACACAAATAGCAAATCATTTTCAGTCACAGGGAAAAAGGAAATTGTGGAATTCCAATTCCAAAACTTACCCTTCATAGGCTCTTCCACAACTACATGAAGTTTGTGATCATCTCCATTTCTCGTCCAGTAAAGACACGACTCACATCCACAGTCAGACCACCTCCTATTCACCACCTTACCATTACCATCACCATTACATTCTCCTTGCTCGCAATCCTCCTTTAATTTTTTTTGAAAATCCAAGAAAACCAGTTATTTCTCTGAAAATATTTTCCCTACGATACAAAGACTCTGAAAGATCACTCTCCATACCATCACTACCGCCATCCACATCCATCTCATTTTGCTCTTTCTTTTTCTCACAGTAGCATGCAGAGGCTTTCCCTTCAAGAATCTCATCCAAATATCTAAATGTTACACATAGATCTGCATCAACAAAATCGAGAGAAAAGAAGACCAAGGAAGTAGTTGCAGATAATAGGTTTGAGCCAAATTTCGAAGCAAGAGACATGATGGGGTGGCTACAGATTAATGTGCACAAAATAACAATGACGGGTCTAACGCTAATATATCGGGATGTGCCATGAGCCACAAATCAGGGGAATATATTTGCATTTAAAGTCAACCAGTCCAATCTAACACGCTAGTACCTCTAGCACTAGCACTAGCGCAATTAAAAAATTCAATGTCTTTTTTAAAAAAATGTCCACTAGTGCAATTAAAGTATCTCCGATACTTTCTTTTGATGTGTCATACTTTTTATTATAAATAGTCGTTTCACAAAAATACTACTCCAGTTTACTCTTTATAATTTAAAATAAAATATAGAGTTATTTAACTATTTATAAAGAGTCATATACACTCTTTATATCATGTGTTATTAATGATAATTTAGTTCTATTAATTGGGAACATAATAAACAAAGAGGGATGGAAAATAATTAAAAAATAATCTTGTTATGAGAACTAATAAAATAACCATTAAATTTTAAAGATTTGTATTGGAGAGTAATTTTTCTTTCACTCTTTATAAATTAAATATACTCCCTATTTATACTAAAGTAACACTTTAAAATAAAGAGCACAATTGAAGATGTGTTATGCAATTATCCCTAAAGCTTTACAGGGTATAATAAGTGGTATTAGAGCCGATGGTTCGGCTGTGACATGGACAAAAAAGAGTACAGTGAGGCGGTAATGTGATGAAGAACTGTATTGATTGGTGTATTCCGAATATGATGTGAACGATCAAGAAATCTCGTAGAAGAAAGGGTGGAATCGCTGGAGAAGCTCTTCGTGACATCGTGCTTCCCAGTGAAGAGCTATGTTGATTGGTAAAACTCTTGTCAGGTATGAGTGAGGTCGGCTCGTAGATGGGTTGAATAGAAAGAGTTATTGGATTAAAATTCCACTTACGAGAGGAGGCCCACATAAATTTCACAATACTCAGAAGCAATATCTGCGGTAGAGGAAGCAAGCCTAAGCAGTGAGCCCAATGAGAAAAAAGATTCATACTGGAGGGGAAATTGTTAGGAAAGCAAGTACGAATGGAGAAATCCCACTTCGAAGAGAGTTTCGATGTGTGTGGAGTGCATATAAGTAACAAGGACCTATAACTTAATGTTTTAAAGTTTTGGGTAAAAATGTAGTGCTAAGTCTACTTATATGTTTCTTCATTAGACCAACGTGTACGCTACGATTCTCCTTCAAACTCCCAAAGTCCAACAAAGGTCATATAGTCTAGGCTAGTCTTTTAGCTAGGCTTAGTGTATCTCTAGCCCAAGTTACACGATCGAAAGCTCTCCATTCTCATCTTCAAGATTTCCGAAAATAAGAGTATAGAGACCTTTGAAATTCTTCTTTGTATCAGAAAGGTATGTTTGTAATCAAGGATCTCTAAAAATTTCGCTTTGCCGGAATATCAAAGTGGTAAGGGTCTTCACTCTCAATTTTGTGACTCCAAGGATTATTCGTAGAACGAAATTTTTCTTTGGAGAATAAAACCGTAATTTTGTGGTTTGGATTTTGTACAACGGCACACTTCCTCTCCACTTAGGAGACTTGTTTGCAGAATTGATGATAACTGATATCGTGTAGGATTTAAATCTTTCGGAGTTTCTAATTAATGAAAAGCAATGCAAATAAAATGACTTGCCAAAAAAATAAAAAGGAATTAAAGTGGAATAATATTTTACCATAACCACAAATGAGGAGGATGCTGATTTATTTATATATTCATTTTTAAATATTTTTTTTAAAAGGGAGCTGATTGGGGTGAGCAAATAAAAGATTAAGCGTGTGATAACGTGGTAAATTATTGACATTTTATTTGCAGAATTGATGATAACTGATAATGTGGTCAATGATTGAAATGAGGAGATATATATTTGGTTGACAAGATAGAAAGTGAAAAGAAGAAAAGAAATTAGGTAGAGAAGAAGGGAAAGGGGAAGAAATTTTAATTTTCTTAACGTTGTTTGATTTATTGACAAGGAAGGAAAAGAAAAGAGTATTTATGTGTTTGGATGGATAGAATGAAAGAAGGAAGGAGAGCAAAAATGTATTGAAAATTTTTGGATAGAATGAAAGAAGGAAGGAGAGCAAAAATGTATTGAAAATTTTTGTAAAAATTTTCTTCGCCAATCCATTTTAGAGGGAAAACTAAAAGGGCAAAAGATAAATCCACCCATTCCACATTTGTCAAAAAATGTGGAAGGAAGAGTTTACCGATTTTCTTCCTCGTACATTCTATTCTCTCAATTTCCACTCAAACAGACATAAACTCTGACCGAATAAATAAACATCGGATGTGATGAACTTGAAAAGATAAATTTAATATTTAATTTTCCACGCATTTCAGATATTTTTTTTTGAAACTGGAATGCATTTCAGACAAATTTGACATTTACCTTCTATGCATTTCAGTCTTAATATTTGTGTGTATTTCAATTTCTAAAGTTCTATTTTTTTGAAATCGTCAAGTCATAAAGTTCGTGTTCTTTTTTTCCAGTAATTTATTAATTTCGTGATTTTTAATTTAATTATCTCCTTTTTTTCATTTTATTTATTAAATATCAAACTCTCGAACTAGTTATCTCATTTAACATCCTTATGTTAATGGAAAGCGAGACGTTAGTGCTATGTCATTTCCTCCCAGTAAAATACTCCTAAGGACATAAGCAATGTGCCATTGTATTCTTGCAAAAAAACATACATCCTTGGGCAAATCGATGATTTGGGTTAGTGATGGTTATGGAATATTTTTTTCAGTGATTTTGAAGCATGAATTGACGATTTATTGAGAATGATAGTGGTGGTCATGGTGTTCATAAGATGAGAGTGAGAACAGAAAAGAATATAAATCAATCTTAAAATTTAAGAAACCAAACAAGGGGCTTGTTTTCTATATTTTTATTTTAACAATAAATGAACACAATCTCATAATGGTTTTTATATTTCCAGAAAAATAGTTAAAAATTGTAAACAGAAAGCATTTTCTACAGCTAAAGTTATTAATCAAACAATGCTTTAAAATATGATATTTGAGGGTCTTATTTGTCATATTTAGCAGTCTGATTTGAAGACTAAAAATATTCGGTGTATCTCTGGTACTCCTAATTAATTCACAATACGTAAATCTTTCCATGGACACAAATTGCAGATTTGGTGTGACATCCAACAATAAACAAACATTATTTCAGAGCTCGGATGATTCCCGATTTAGTATCTTTTCGATTTAATCAACTTGTTTATTAATAGAGTTAATTTTTAAATAGATTAACTTTGCAATAGTGAATGAGCGAGATGTCCTGGCAGAAACTTTTAATATTTGTTTAAGAATAATTTTTTCAGTTGACTGTTAAGCAACAAATAGTTGGGTAACATGTACAGTAGCAATTGTACCGCTCTTTGCAACTGGAATGGAGGGATTTGAGCAGAAAGTAATACCTCGCACTATACGGTGTGATTATTATACCTTGCAAATGTAACAAAGCGATTGAGCCTATCAAAATGATTACAAGCTTTTCTTGTTAGGGCATATTTGGTTCAATTGTTTGGAAATTATTTTGAAAGTTATTATTTGATAAGTTATTTCCTGACACATATATATTAATTATGTTTAGTTGGAAAGACAATTTCTTGTGAAGTTCGATATTTTGTATTTAGTTGGTAATCACACTTTTCGGAAAGTTCCTTTCAAATGTTTATAATAACCTTGTTATCAAACTCTATAAAAATAATAAAAAAAATTTAAATTAATAATATGAAAAAAATTAAAAAAATATTTATTTTTATTACATAAATATATCTCCCATAAGAAATTAAACTATAGTTAATAGTTCATATAATTCTATAATAAAAACTATTTTTTAAAAAATTTGACAAAAATCTATTTGTTTAATTAAATAAAAATATTTTATATAAAATACATTTTCAAAATCTTAAAAGTATAAAATATTTTTTGTAACTTCTATAAAAATTGATCTATATAAAATTATCAAAAAATTATTTATGAAATGATTTATAAATTTTCAAAACAAATAGAAATTTGTACGTAAATAATATTTTGAGGATATATTCATAAATATGCATTGTTGTCTACTAAAGAAGTTAGACTTCCTAACCCCTCCTCTAGAAGTTATTCCTTGAGGTCAAGAGGAAGTTAAGCAGCTGATTTCCTGAAAATTCAATTTCTTTTGTGTAACCAAGTAAAAGAGGTTCTAAACTTCCTAGAAAGTTACGTTTTCTCCATCCATTCACCTTTAACCAAGCAATCTCTTTGTTCTTTTGGGCACAATATCTACAGATTTGATATTATGCCTAAGATCATGGAATATAACCATTGTACATATTCATATGATAAGGAAACTAAATCAACCACTGATAATATCAAGGAAGTGTTAACATATAGTGTTAATCAAATCCTTGTAATCAAGGCTTGATGTAGCTGTCATCCATGTAACCAAATCATTCCCTGCAAATTTGATGTTGTGCTTAAAATCATCTATATATATATATATGAAAGACTCCACTTACTCTAAGAGTAAGCTTTTTGAACTTACTTTTCATCCTCACCATCTATTACTTTTGGATTTAATGGTTGATGTAATTTACTTTTTTAATCTAATAGTTTATGTAACTTATTTTTTTGAATCTAATCTCTACCATTAAATTCAAAAGCAATGGATGGTGAGGATGAAAAAAGTTACTCTTGGAGTAAGTGGAGCCTTCCGCTCTCTCTCTCTCTCTCTCTCTCTGTCACGAACCAAACCGTCTATGGAAACCCGACCCATCTCGCACAAACATCGGAGAACAGAAACCACCCAAATTCATATTATTAATCGTCTTATTTATTGTATTAAACATTTTAGCAGGGATACGTTTTTCAAAAATAATATTCTCGAATATATAATTACAATATAATTGTAATAACAAAATACTAACGAAATAGTTTAAGTAAAACCGCTAAACATTTGTTTAACAAACGCAAGTCCATAACCACTACCCTGTGTGGAGGAACTAACATAACACAATTCGACCTGAATTATAGGGCACTCACTGAGCGCGGAAGAACCAAACACCCTTTATCATTTACCTGAAAAATGAAGTAGAACAAAGACAAGAAAAATAAAAGGGTAAGATTCCCTAGTGAGCGAATAATACAAAAGAGCGGCACAACCTCCTCAAAAGGGTTTTGAAAACATTTTCGAAAACTACCACATGCATGTATATATCCAAATAATATCATATATATATATACATCCGTATATATAAATAGATTGTTTCAAAAGTCCACTTTGAAATCCTTTTGCATACAGAGCATACAACAGACAATTACCAAAATTGATTAGATGAAGAAATTAAATAACATATTTAATTTCTCAAATTCAAAATAGCCAAAGTGTTTTCTTTCAAATACTTTTCGAAATTTATGATCACTTTCTAAAATATTTTAGAGAAAAGTACCTAAATATTTTCAGAGATAAATATTCAAAATATTCCAAAGATAAATTCCAAATTTATTTTCAGAGTTAAATACCAAAGTATTTTCAAAGTTATATTTTCAGAATAAGTTCCAAAATATTTTCAGAGAGTAATTTCAAAAACATTTTTCAAATTGTTGTTCAAAACATTTTCATACTGGGACCAAAGTTCATATTCATCGAGTTACTCAAATTCAGTATTAGCCACATAGACGAAGATTAGTCACATAAGGCACCATGGTATAATATAATATAGCCACTAAGGTGAATATAGGCAACTAAGGCAAATGATACAACTCTGGTGTATCAAGACTACGTTATCACGTAGTGAGTGTCCCAAAACAAAATATTTAACCAAAAACATATTAAAATATTTATTCCAAAATATTCAAATATCAAGTATACCAAACAGATAATCATTCACCAAAATATCAAACGATATTTATTCCGAAAATTTTATTCATGTCCAGACGGAACATTTATTATGAAAATGCCTTTAATTTCATAAACAAATCCTTATTTCGAAACATAATAATTGTATCTGAAAATACTTTTAAAAATCCAAATAGTGTATTTATTTCAAATAAAATATATTCGCTCTAGAATATATTTTCAAAAGCCAAAACATTTATTGCATAAATCACAATAAATATTAAAAACTTAATATTTATTTTTTGAAAACAAAATAATTTTGAAAATTAGTTTCAACAACCAAAGTTATCACATAAGTCATATTTTTGGGATTTTCTATCATTTATTAATTCCAAGTTCATGTCAAGTTCAACACAACAAAAATATATACAGAGTTTAGAGGACACAACATACGTGTCTAAAGTACTACCACACTCACCTGGACGCCGATTAATAATCTAGAACACGGTCCACTGGTGAATGAATGGTCTCATCAGAAACCACGCGGAGTTGGAACAAACAATACATTCACAGATCAGACATGGTACCGTGACTGTACTGAAATACGTGCAAATGCATATGCAACCCAAACACTCTAACAACCCCGAAAATTATTTTGGCCCAAAATCTAACATGAATGTCCAATTATTACACCCCGGTGTAAAATTACAGATCAGTCTCCGAACTTTTCAAAATTACCATTTAGTCCCCAAGACGTTAGAAAATTATGACTTAATTTTCAAACCTTTCAGAATTTCTAAATTAATTCTCTAAGTAATTTAAAATTAATATTTAATTCCTCAATTTTTTAAAATTACAATTTAATCTTAATTTTTTCAAAATTACAATTATGCCACTATGCACTATACACAATGCCAAATATCAAGTTCAGTCCTCAAAATGCTCAGAATTTGGAAAAATTTATTTTTAGTCCTTTCGTTACAAAAAAAAAACAAATGGTCCCTAATTCCGAACTAAACATAACCCAATATTTTCAACCATACCATTCAACTCAAAATCACCTAAGGAATCCAAATCTAACCTCGGTTCATCCAAAAACCGAGTCAAACATTCGAAACCAATTCGGACCAAATTACCCTTTTCATCAAAAATCCTCAAATATTCCATTTCTAACTTAGATTCATGTTCTTCCAACTCTCCCCATCAAAACCCCACAAAAATCCATCCGAAAACCATCAAAAATCACTCTTAAAATTCGAAATTTCCCCTTCGGTCAACTCTCCCAAAATGCAAGAAAATAACCAAAGAAAAGAGGAGAGAGAGAGACGTACCTCGGTTAGCTAGTCCGTCCACGAGGAAGATAGAGAGATGAGAGAGAGAGAGTTAGATCGTGAGAGTGAGAGTCGAGAGAGAGAGAGAGTCGGTTGTGAGGAAGAAGAAAAGAAAAAAAAACGAAGAAGAGAAGGAAGAAAAGATTCGCCTGCTGTGTTTAAAAGACCCATCGAACAACAAGTCGTTTTTGCTACCAAAGAAGTCAACCCCAGACAAGTCGAACAAATTGTCGTTTGTAGCCGGAATCACGCGCACGAACGACCGCATTCACGCGCGAACGACAACTCCCACTCCAGCGAACAACGCGTTGTTTTTGCTTCAACCGAACGACAGTGCATACAAGAAACCAGACGACACGTCGTTTGGACCAAACGCTGAACGACCTGTAGTTCAGCCTCCCATTTTCTTTTCTTTTAATTTTCTTTTTTTCCAATTCCAATAAATTTTCACTCAATTTAACTCCCTAATACACTTCAAAAATCCTACTAACACCAACAAAAATTTTAACACTCCAAAATATTATTAATTAATTTAATGATATTTCAAATTAAAATTAATCCGTCAAAAATAATTAATTCGAAAAAAAATTCAAAGGAAAATTTACCGTAAAAATAGTCGAAACAAATCAAGTTATTACATACTTTCCCCCTCAAAAGAAATTCATCCTCGAATTTTCAGAAGATTTAGATCAAAAAGATTACTGAGATATACAAAATACTAATAGAGCTCAAATCTTCAATTTATTCAAACTTTATCATCCAAATCTCAAGAATCAAGCCTAAATCTCCAAATTAGGTCATAATTCATAACTCTAACAGAGTACTAACAACGAAACTAGTTGTTACCCAACTAATGTACCAACCCATTGGTACCTAAACATGTAGACAGACAGGTAGAATGAATACCATGCAAATGCAAACACAAGTGGTATAGACATATCCAGAGCACTGAGAGTTAAAAATTCATATTCTCATAGTCAAAAGTTATGTGTCAGAGATCACCACTCAGACACTTATTAAATAACGAGTGGTGAAGCATTGAAAAAATTGACCGCTGAAAAGGTTGGAATTGAAAATTTTCCAGTCTTTTCAAAATTTCGAAATACTTGTCAAATTATTTGTTGTTAACAACAAAATACAAAGGGATAGAACTATTTTATTTTATAAAAATTTACTATTCAAGTTGAAAAAATATTTACAATTTTCGTTTATGTTGTTGTCTCAAAAAATGAGCAACAATAGTGATAAGAACTCAAACACTCGAGAAACGTGAACATCACCTTGAAACCTGAAAGTACAGAACACGATGAGGTCGGGATGCTCGCCGAAAGAGTCTCCGACGCTCAAGTTAGTAAAGGTTTTGACAGAATATTAGTATATGTGGAGGGTAGAGCATACCTGGTGACGTTGCCCTCTATGCATATTTATAGAGTAGCCATTTAATGAGTAGCATTAATGTTTTCGTAACGGTCCTCGTTAATGACGATTGTAACATCTCGGTTATAATCTCGAGATTAAATATATTTAAATGGGTCTTTTTACCAATGTCAGATCAATTGTTATCTACTCTTTTTTTCAGATTTTTCGAAAATAAGAGTATATAGTCTGGCATGCCTTCTTTTAGATGGGCTTGGGCCTCATCTTGAAATTATTCAAAGTGAGGGCCTTTTTGAGTTTGCTTCCTCAAATGAGAGTGTCTTTACTATTTTTCAAAGATTCAGGGACTTCGTTTGATATTTGCCGTCTAGCAGCTGAGTTGTCTCACTGGCGCAAATCGGGCCCGTCTTTCACAGTCCTATTCTTCCTATTCTGGCATCATTCTATTTCAGTGGAAAGCTTCAGAAGCACAAGAACATGATTTGTTCAAATTAACTCAAATTATTCCCTCCTATTTTTTATTCCCATGTTGATTTAATTCTATTCTGGATTCGATTTGTTCCCAAATTGAGTTATTCTACTTACTCCCTCTTGATTCCTTTTCGGATCTGTCGTAGATTGGGTTTTATTTCCAAATTCATGCAGGTTCTTCCCTTATCAATAGACATCAATTAGTTCCTCCTCATTTGGTTTTGATTTGATTCAATTCACTTCCCAATTTCTGACTCTCCAGGTTCCGATCACAGTTGTGAAAATTAACCATTGATAATTCCAAAAAATCTATCAATTAGATTCTAGAAGGCAATTCTTGAATTTGGTTCATTCTTCTTGAGTCAACACTTCCCAGATTTTCTGTAACTATTTTTTGAATTATATTTTACTTCCAATTTCATTTAAGTCAACAGATTTTCAGCTTGAACTTCATGACGCATCTCTTCTCGGATTAGCGGCATGTTTCTTCTTACAAATTAAGAAAATTTATTCAAGTTAAAATCCACATCAACATGATTACGCCTTCTGCCTTGTTCAATTTCCTAATTTGCCTCACTTTTTACTCTGTTCACACCTCTAGAAATCATGCTATTCAGATTGATTATTTCCCAGGATCTTTCATGCCGTTTTAATTTCCAATGCTTTCTTTCCTTTTTTGTGGCTACTATCAATAGTCATTCGGACCCCTATCAAATTTTCACACATACGCTATTTCTTCTTCTTCTTCTTCTTCTCCAGTTGGCTCTCCACTGCCCCATCCTACGGTTTGATTTCTTCCCTTTTTCTTCTTCTGCTTCTTTCTCTTTTTGGTTTATACTTTGTTTCTCTTCCTCCCATCAAGTTGGTTTTCCTCCTTTCTTTAGTTTTTCTTTTTCTTCTTTTATGTTCTTTGATTTTGTGCTTCTCTTTTGTCTTCGTTCATCTTTCTTTGCAGTAGTGCCTTCGGCTGGGTCGCCGATGCTGGCTTGAGGCGGCGGCGGGCGCGATTGTGAATGGTAAGGCGGGGTTGTTGTTGTTTGCCTATGGCCTGATGAAGAAGAAACGCAAGCTGGACTGATTTGTTGAGGAACAGAATTCCGTTCCACCGCAACGACATGGCGTTTGACGATTATATTGGCTGACCGCGCGCCAAATATGAGGTCCGAACAATCACTCGCTTCTTCGTGCGACTTGTCGCGCACCACCTGAAATAGCTAGTCGCTCGCCCAAGCTTTCTCGTGTCTGTTGCTACTTGTTCATGCGACCGCTCATTCATTACAAGCCGTTTGCACCTGGTGCTTACGTGTTCTGTCATCCGAATGTCCAGCACAGCACCTCCGCGACCCGCAGCTGCAATTTTTCTTTTCTTTTTTTTTGTTTTTCATTTGTTGCTACTGTTGAAATTTGTATTTTTTTTTCTCAGGTTGTTCTTCTCTGACTCTTCTCGCCTTCGGCTTCAGCAAGAATTTTTTTTAAGGCCACTCATCTTTGAAATGTTTGAGAGACAACGTGCCTTTCGAGATGTTCGAGAGTCTACACATTGTTCGAGGTGCTCGAGAGTCAACACACTTGTTTGAAGTGTTTAAGAGTCGATGCATTGTTCGAGATGTTCCAGAGTCAACACACTTGTTCGAAGTGTTCGAGAGTTAACACACTGTTCGAAGTGTTCGAGAATCGATGCACTGTTCGAGATGTTCCAGAGGACCTGTTGTTGCTATTATGAACCAAACCATTTGTCATTGTTGTTGCAGACCGAATCACTTAACATTGTTGTTGTGGACCAAATCTCTTACGGTTACTGTTGTGGACCAGACCACTTGTCGTTGTTGTTACCCCCACAACCACGTGGGTGTTCAATAGTCGCTTCTTAGAGG
>CAODLS010147984.1:0-24904 GCA_948243855.1 Flueggea neowawraea | reverse complement strand
GATGGCATAAAGAAGAATAAACTATTCATGGAGTTTTATCTTCATAAAACAATATTTCATAGAAATGAAATGCCTCTTTATTATTAAATAAACCGAAATAACAATGTTTACATGATTGGGCTAGGGCACAAAACTAACATTTCATACAACCAAACTCTAGCAAAGAGCTTTCATTTCTTTTGTAAATGTTTTTGTAAACCCTTTGAGAGTGAACAAGGTTTGTTGTAAGCCTAGAAAAAACAACATTGTAATGACTTTAAAGGTTTGAGGCGTAATCAACCTTAGGTAGGCTTTAGAGGGGCGAGCCGTAATCAACCTTGTTGGCCTTAGATGTTTGAGCTATAATCAACCTTGTAGGCTTTAAAGGGGTGAGTCGTAATCAACCTTGTTAGCTTTAGAGGTGTGAGCGCAATCAACCTTGTTGGCTTTAGAGGTGTGAGCCGCAATCAACATTGTTGGCTTTAGAGGTGTGAGCTACAATCAACCTTAGTGTAAGGCTTTGTTGGATTGAGCCGGAATCAATAATCGTTATAGTGAAAAGTCTAAGTGAGACTTAGGTAGTGGACGTATGCATGGTTGACCGAACCACTAGAAATTGCGGTGTTGTTTTCTCTCTCACTTCCGCTCTCCAAACTCAACCAAGGCATCCCTGAAAAATTCGCCAACAAGTGGTATTAGAGAAGGTCTCCATTCTAGAAGGCTTAACAACCTTGGAGAAAAGATCCTACATCATGGGAGATGCCAACATTGGTACTATCTTTTCAACTCTTTCAACGCTTCTTATTTTTTTTGATATTGTTTTGATTTTAAATAGGGGAGAAAACAAGTTTTATAAATTATGCACCAATATTTTTTTAATAGGGGGAGAAATGATATTTGCAAAATATTTTAAACAATGCGCAAATTGTTTTCAAAAAAGGGGAGAAAAGAAAATTTTGAAAACTTTTCCTTGCACAAATTGTTTTTGAAAGGGGAGTGAAAATGTTTAACTTTGGTTAATCTTTTTGATGATTACAAAAAGGGGGAGAATGTTGAATATGCTTAGATGTTTATTTGAAAAGAGGTTTAAATTTTTTTGGCTAGTCATTTGATTCATTTGCATGATGCTAACCAGATGACAAAGATGGAATCCTTGATCAATGTTGTTGTCCTTGATCTAGAGCATTAATTCTTTAAAGTTTTGTTATCATAAAAAAGGGGGAGATTGTTGGATCAAGGGTGATCAACATTAAGATCTTTTTATATTTTGATGATGAACAAAATGATATTGTCAAAGTCTCACTCGAGTAATATGCCTATTCACTCGAGTAATAAATGCATCCGATCACTCGAGTAAATAATCAACCCAGAAAGCTGCAACGGGAAGAAATGCATTTCCACGGTAATATTCTCACCACCAACGGTCATATTGATTGGAATGGCTATAAATACATTAAGGAATGACAGAAAAATGTGGATGATTTTATGGATTCAAGTCCAAATCATTTTCATCATTCCCTTCACTCCAAAAAACCAAATCAAACTAGAGATCAAGATTCAAGTATAAATTTCATACAACCAAACTCTAGCATAGAGCTTTCATTTCTTTTGTAAATGTTTTTGTAAACTCTTTGAGAGTGAGAAAGGTTTGTTGTAAGTCTAGAGAAAACAACATTGTAATGGCTTTAGAGTTTTGAGGAGTAATCAACCTTGGGTAGGCTTTAGAGAGGTGAGCCGTAATCAACCTTGTTGGCCTTAGAGGGGTGAGCTGTAATCAACCTTGTTGGCCTTAGAGGTTTGAGCCGTAATCAACCTTGTAGACTTTAGAGGGGTGAGCCTCAATCAACCTTGTTGGCTTTAAAGGTGTGAGCCGCAATCAACCTTGGTGTAAGGCTTTGTTGGATTGAGCCGGAATCAATCATCGTTAAAGTGAAAATCCTAAGTGAGACTTAGGTAGTGGATGTATGCATAATTGGCCAAACCACTATAAATTGCGGTGTTATTTTCTCTCTCACTTCAACTTGCTTCCGCTGTCCAAACTCAACCAAGGCATCCCCAGAAAATTCACCAACACTTTTTTTCACACGATATATCGATTAAGCATAAAACATGGATCATGTCATCTTTATATTGCTTAATCAAAAATTTCTTGATACCCAAGTAGACTGACCAAAACAAATAATATTGATAACTACTATCAATTTCATTCGAGTACGACCATGCATTTCATCAGCTCTACTTGTCAAGTGGCCAAGAGATATCTCACTCAAATAAGAGCGGGACAAATTCCTTCACTGTCACTCACATTCCTCCACATGATTTATTATACGTCCAATTATAGCTTGTATTATCATCTTGCTATGGATGATGTTGAACTATCTCAAAACATAAAGATCCTCATGTAAGAATCAATGGTGAATTCAGGTCAAAGAACTTAAATATCACTACTGCAAAAAGAAATACCGATGAGATATATTCCATGTAGTATTTCTTATAATGGGTCAGTCCAATATCATATTCCCAATGTGTATCTTTGTTCTGATTAGCATCCCATGTCCATGATCAATAAAACATGATAATCTCTCAGAGTGCATACTAGTCTTAACTCATTATCATTCACATGATAATGAATGACCAGGGACAATTTAGAATAGTATTCTTTTATCTGAAGGTTTTACTATCAAGTCACGCACTTGATAACATACGACAAAATTGACTATTCATGGATACTTTTATCAAGTTAATGTATTACAAAATAACATGATAAAATATATGCCAAAATGAAAAATCTCGTATTTATTAAATAACAATAAAAATCACAATATACATATGATTAGTCTAGGGCATATCACTAACATAATCGCAAAACATGTGATGCACACAACACAAATATGCAATAAATCACAACAAATGATTAAAATTGCAGAAAGATAAAGTAAACACAAAATAAGCTCAAATATCAAAGAATGTGTTACCACACTTGCTTTCCTTTCCTTTTGCTTGCTTTCCAGAAATTATAATCACTACCATTAAAGAAAATAACTCTATTAATAGTCAAACTTTCATATCTATGAATGCTATCAAGAAATGCGATGTTTTGGAATTTTAACTCTTTGGATGTTAAGCAAAAACAAAAATTATCAAGAGCACAAGCTCTGATACCAATTGAACTACTGTCCCAATGTGGAATGACACTCCAAGAGTGGGTGAATTGGATTTTTAGCAAGTCGAAAACTTTGGTGAAAATCTTTTGCAAATCAAACTAAGTAACAAAGTTCTTTCTAAATCAAAATCAAGGTAAAATGCGGAAGCAACTAAAAACCAAAGATCCAATCCACACACAACAACATAAATTAAATGCAAATGTAAAGCAAGTAAGAGAGAATTAGAAAAGAGAACACAAATCTGATTTATAATGGCTCGGTCCTCTTGACCTACGTTCACTCCTCTAGATTCACTAGAGAATTTTAATCCACTGTCTTCCTCACTTCAGGGAGGAAAAACTGTTTATGGCACTTGTTTTTGTGAGATCAATAAGCAAACGGTTACACCTTGTTTTTCTTGGCTCAATAGGAAAACCGTTTCTCTAATTTTTGTGGGTTCACCTAGAAAACCGAAACCACTTGTTTTTAGGACAAAACAAGTAAACCAAACCTCTAATTTTTTGCGGGCTCAACTAGGAAACCAAAATTCTAGTTATCTAAGGATCACTAGCAACAACTCTTGTTTTTAAGGCACAACAAGAAAACCTATTTACCCCAAGCAGACAACCTTGCTTGTTATAAAATCAACCCAAGAGTATAACAGATTTAAGTTTGCACCAACCCAAAATTATGATAGCAAATAAATAGCTCAAATGGTTTAGAAAGGTAGAGAAGAGATAAACAATAATAGTATGTTATATTATACAATACAATACAATACAATGAGTATTGATTATTGATTATAATATACCATATACAAAATTACAGATTTTCTTACCAAATTAGCTCAAACAAACAAATGTACAGAGCAAACTATTGATTTCAAACAAATATATTTATTTCAAAAAATGTATATATTTTTCTCACATCAAATATTTCACATAAGCTAGATTTTTACATTAACCAAACCATTAATTAATTAGATTTTAGATAAAAGCTAGGCACAACAAAATATATAGGTTTTGAAGACACAACCTATGTGTCTAGAGCTGTCATCCCACTCATTTGGACGCTGAGCCAAGTAATCCTGACGTGCACTGCTGATGGATGGCTGGTCATCTTGGACATCAGACGGAGCTGAAAGCAGACACAATTATAACAGAGTCAAACACGGTATTGTGGCACTATAGAATAAACATGGAATGCAAATGCAGATCCCAAAACCCTGATGACGTCAAAAATCTAATTACGATTGAAAGTCTAACATTTCCATAAAAAATGAACACTTAGAGATGGGAATGACTAATTCAAAACTTGCAAGGACTAAGCAGACAATGTCATAGACCTGAAGAATTGATGGGTAATTTTTCCATTTTGTTTTAAGGCTTGCGCTCGTCTTCTTCGGGAACTCACTTTTATTTCTCAGTAAATTACTTCGTGAAAATTGTACGTCTTTTGTGTTTGGTTAGCAGCATGAGTTCGTGGAAATTATGAATATTTTTGTTTGGTTCATAAACACACTTATGAAAAAGATGATAAAAAAATATGCATAATACCCTTGATAATATTAGACTACGATATTCATAATACACACAATAAAAATTTTTAAAAAATATAGTTGCATAATACATGCAACCAAAAAAACAACATTTAACTTTCTAAAAATAATTAAAAAAACTTGCAAGTAAATTGATTTTTTTTTAACTTTTGTGAAAAAGACACATAATATATTTTACAAATCTTCGATAATTTTTTTTAATTTTTTTTCTACTTTCGGAGAAGTGTGTAACTTATATATGGCCCAAAGCGAACTGTACTGTTGAATTGGACAAGCAAAAATTGAAACTGGAACTGGCTAGTCTAGAATTGGAATCGAATACAACCACCAACAACCAAGTTGATTCTGATTTAACCCTCTAAAAACTGTTGAATCGATAATTAAACGCCAGTTAAAAGAAAAAAAACGTTGGATATAGCATCATTTTTTTATTAATTTATATTTTTAAAAAAATTAGTCGAACCTTTTGAACTGTCAAACTTTAATTAAACGTTTCGACAAGAATCGTAGCAGTCCAAAACCGGCCCTAAATGGTCCATTTCGGTTCAACTATTTCTTTGAACCGAAATCACCGGTTCATAAACTATAACCGGCGATTCCGAATCGTCCCTATGTCTATAACTTCCTCCCTCTAATAAAACCCTGTTACAAACCGTGAATTTGGAGCGGTGTTTAAGTGTGTTGTCCACCCGACAGGTTCAAATGTTCCGCTATCAAGGCCGTATTTAAACCCACGTGTCTCGGCCCTTCTGTCGGGGCCTCGCTTTCTTTCCTTTTCTTTTTTCTTTTTATTAATTTCTTGTCACTGCACTCACTTGTCTTCCAACCCCACATTCAGATTGGAACCTCTCGTCTCTCTATCTGCTTCTTCTTCTCCATTTAATTCAAACAACAACAACAATAATAATGAGTTAATTTGGTCTCTCCACTCAAGTGGATCTCTCTCAATTGGCTCAGAAGATAAAGGAGAGATGCTGAGTAGCCGTGGCTTCCTCAATTTCTTGGTGAAGAAAGATGTCAGAAAGATTCTTAAACGCAAGGATAGTGATGCTGGCGAAAGAGGTATTTACATTCTACTCTCCATTTTTGTTTTTTTAAAAAAAGAGTAGGCTGTTAATAATTTTTATTTATTTTTGCTACTTCTCTGATTTGCATGCACTTACTCTGTTAATTTTGTGTCAGATTGTGGGTAAATATATTTTTTGTTTTTATCTTTTTAGGTATGGTGTGTGAGAATGTGGTCGTTCTATTCCTAGCTTTATGGGATGTGATTAATCATTGTACATAACCTAAACTTTGTGGATGAATGCACCCTTTTGTTTGTACTCATTTTGATTCGCTTCATTTGAATTGTCTCTGTTTGATTTGTTGGTTATAAAATGTACTGAAGTTTGTTTTGAGAAAATCGATTTTGGGAAGTATAGCACCTAATTCCATTGATTTAATGTATCCACTGATGCTTGTGAATGTTTGTAGCGTTAAGTATCTCAAAAGTCAGTCAACTTTGCCGAATGGAATTACTGTGGTTTCGTCCGGGATGTACATTTAGCAACTTTTAAAACACAATTTCACTTTCCCGGTGATTTGTTCGTTTCAATGTGAATAGTTTAATTTTGCTGTCTTGTTCAATGCAGGAAGAGCTTTTGAAGAATTAAGAGGCTCTATATTTAACAATTTTCACTTGTCTGAAAGTGCAAAGCGGCAAGAGCAACGTTTTTGTGGCCCTGCTGCTGCTCTCGCATTCAATTTTGTGGTAGCTGTTGGTATTATTTTCATGAACAAATGGGTTGGTATTGTTGTTGTTGTTCCGATCATGATCATCTTTTGCATTCTTGCCATAACGAGTTTCACTGATGTAGTTGATGAATCGCTTACCCTTTGCATCCTTTTGTTTTTCTTTTTGAAGGTGCTTCAAGGAGTTGGATTCCACTTCCCTATAAGTCTTAGTTTTATTCACTATGCAATAAGTTGGGCATTTATGGCTGTTTTAAAAGCTTTATCAATCCTTCCGGCATCTCCTCCATCGAAAACAGATCGATTATCTTTATTGACACTTGGATTTGTTATGTCCTTATCTACTGGCCTAGCTAATGTCAGCTTGAAGTATAATAGGTTAAATATTTTACTTCAAAGTTTGTTTTCTGATTTTGTAATTCTGTAATTCATAATGTGAGTTTAATTATAGTTTCACTGTTTTTCATGTTCTTTTTTTTCCCAGTGTGGGATTTTATCAGATGGCTAAGATAGCTGTGACACCCTCCATTGTTCTTGGAGAATTTATATGGTTTAGAAAAAGAGTTTCTTTCCCCAAGGTCAGTCACTGCAGTCGTATATTTATCCACATTCTCATACAAGTTGTTTGATTTCATAAGAAGGCTTTTTAGAATTATCATAATTAAACAGAATGGATGTATTCTTTCGATGGGTAGAACTCTAAAACTCAATTTATGATGGAAGAAAAATAGTCTAGATCATATAGAATGCAACCTTGCAAAATATGAGTCTATTTGGTCATAAATATGTCCCTTTTTGTTTGAGATGCATTAAGATTGCCAATGATTTGAAGTGATTTCCATGGACCATTTTGTCCAATTATTTTCATGCAGACTGGTACTACTAATATTTGAAGTATGTGATCTTAGTCTAACAACTGTTCTGCCTCTTGCATACAAGCAATGTGGCATTTGGACCTCGTGTCCCTCTTTCTAATAAACCCAGAAATTTATTTATTTTTATATAGTTTTTTAAACAAGGAGGCATAATGGTATAGTTTTGTTATTCACATTATTTCATTAATTTTAGTAAGGAAAACATATCCTTGCATGAATAATATTCTATTTTTACCCATTCGTAGAGTGAATAAATAATTTGTTGTTCCATAATGTAAAATTTGAATCTCCAAATTCTAGTTTCCAGCTTTCGTAAAATATAATTTCTCACATAGAGAATGGAGACATAGAAAGAAGCAAAAACTGAGAAAAATAATTTAAATTTGAGGATTTTTTTTTCTAATTTCATTTGAGGATATTTGCTTTTGGAATAATCTTAGGTATAAATTTGTGAATTTGATATTAAAAAATCTTTACCACCCATCCATTTACTCCAATACTCAGGATCAAACAATTTGATGTGCTGACAGCGTTTTTGTGTATGTTAGTTGGTCATCTCCTTCCCACCCATCTCCCCACCCCCAGAGTTGTTTGTCATACCATTGACACTCTTTCACATATGTGAAAATGGGTAGCGGTGGATGTCTTTAAAATTTGCGAACCTAGTCACAAAGTTAACGGGTTCCCATATGCATAGATTTTGAGGTTTTCTCTGAAATTCTTCGAATCAAACTTTAAAAGCTGCATGCATACTTTTCATATATGATTGAGTTAGTGGAATATGATATCCATGTGAGATATGTGTGTTATCCAAGTTATACATTTGTTGTGGTATGTACTATAACATACTTTGTTCGGATATATTTACCACTTCAACACTTCAACTATTTTGGTGATCTACTTATGAATTTGTGTTTGCGTTTTGTTAACTATGGAAATGAAAGTCCAATTCATATTATTTATTGATATGTTTTGTGAGCCTAACGGTTATCGAATAGTTAATTTTAATGAGCAATGATTGTGGTAGAGTCATTATAATCAAACAAATATTTGGTTCATTGGTGATTGTTGAAAGAGTTCAATTTATATATCCTATTGAAAATTTTCCTCTGTAGCTTTCTAAAAGAAAATATATTTTGAAATCTATGTATATTTTGATTTATGAAATGGTAAATGCAAAACTACCTTTTCTTAGGTTAGTTGTGACATAGGTAGCCGTATCTCCTACTCACCTTTAATCTTTGAAATACCTTAGAAATCATAGGCTTGTAGGGCATGAGATGGGCACCTTAGAGAGAAAATATGCTTTCTCATTTTTTTTTTTTAATCCGGGTTTAAGAATTATTTATTTTTATTCATAGAAATGTTGTGCATGGATGCTTTCTCATTTTTTTTTAATCCGGGTTTAAGAATTGTTTTCTTCATAGAAATGTTGTGCATGGAAACTAGCATAATGTCACTGATCTGACTGCAATGTTCTATCCTCTGATATTCTCTCAATTTTTATTGGATAACTCTTAGCTAACCTGTAACTTTCTCCTTTTACAATTTCTCTCTCAACACCTTTGGTTCCTTTGTATTTTTGCACACATCTTCAAAAAAAAAAGCCTTTGTTTTGTTTTCTAGTTTTTGGTTTTTACTTTTTTTATGGGCGACACTCATCAAAATATTATCAATCTAAATCATTTCAGCAGCTCCTTAAATACTTCCTTTTAAGTTAAATAATCATTGCATTCTTTTCTCCTGTGTCCCATGATAATTGGACTTAATGCTATTCTGCAGAAAAACACAATTTCATATGGAGCCAAGTGAAATGCTTTGTTGGTTGATTAAAGATTTAGTTATAACTAACAAATTATTGGCTTGAGACAATGCTGGATTCTTCTTAAAAAATTCCTGTCTGAGTGGCTGCACTTTCCAAGTACTGTGAACGTGTTCTCTATAATTAATATGATTTATTCATAAATGTATGATCAATTCAACTCTTATGAAAAACTGTTAAAAAATATTTTGAAAGATTATATAGAATAAGCTCAAATTGAAGATAAAAATTAGCATTAGAAAGTGAATATAAGCATCGATGTGCTCCAAGGATTGGATTGCATGTCTCTGTTTTTGGATGACAAGAAGTCAAGAGAAACAAGTCAAAAAGAGAAGGATCAGTTAAGGTTCATTCTCACACGATGAACAATATTTGTTTTCTTGAATTCTTGTCAATGAATAATGGATACAATTCAAGAACATAAATAAACAATAAGATGACTACTGGATTCAACAACCCTATCCCATTAGAATTGCTAGGAAATCCGGCTAATCATATTACAAGGGAGAAATAAAACCATATGCAACTAAACCATCCCATGTGCAACATTAATCAGTTGCTTATTTAGCTTAGTATTTCTTGAGATGCTTCTTCTCCCCTTTTGTATAACGATGTAGGATGTAGCCTTGATAAAAAAAAAAGGTAGGATGTAGCCCTGTGATTTTTCACTCTTATCATCTTTTCCCTGCTTGTTGTTCCTGTGTTAGCCTTAACTTACCCTAGTAATACTTAGGAACCTCATCTCAATTATTTCTTCTTGTCTCCAAATTACTTAATTATCTATGTTTTTTATTTTCATATGATGGCTTTTTCACCACGCCCTCCATCTGCCCCCGCCCCACCCCCAACCCTAGGCAAATGCACGCGCACACATGCATCCATGCATACATTTGGTTGACATTATTATACTTTGTGATATTCGCTACTAAATATTTCAGGTGGTTGCCCTTACAGTTGTGTCCATTGGTGTTGCTGTGGCTACAGTTACTGATTTGCAGTTTAGCCTCTTTGGTGCTTGTGTAGCATTGGCATGGATAATTCCTAGTGCTGTTAATAAAATTCTTTGGTCCATGTTGCAACAACGGGAGAACTGGACAGCGTTGGCGTACGTTATATGCTTTATCTAGTTGTTTTTTCCTTTCATATATTTTTGTCCTTTACGACAACACCACATATTACTCTTAACTTAGTTGTGTACCTAATGAATAGGTTAATGTGGAAGACAACACCGATTACTTTGTTTTTCCTGGCTGCTTTGTTCCCTTTCTTGGATCCCCCAGGCATCTTGTCCTATCAATGGAATGCCACTAACATATTGTTGATTGTTGTTTCTGCTATTCTTGGTTTCCTGCTTCAATGGTCAGGCGCATTGGCACTTGGGTTAGTGGACTTTTTATTATCTTTATAGACATTCCTTATTTGTTGCGTTTCTTGTTTTTAACAATGGAACAAGCTTTGCAAGTCTTAGTATCTGCTTTATATTTACTTCCTGCGGAGAGCTTAGTCTGCTTTTGATACTACAAGCTATTGAAAATGATAAACTTTAGCATGGATTGGTATTATTGATTTCTTCTGCTTGAACTTGGGATAAAAATACACTGTTAGAGAGAGAGAGAGCAAGAAGGGAGGGGGTGGTGGGACTAAATTTTGAAGGATGAACATATGCTTTTTGCTTGAGATAGAAATATTATTACTTTGCTTCTGATCTTTGTCAGGTTCCTTTAAACTAGAATAATAAAGTGAGAGAATGAGTAGATAAATTATTATCATTGTGTTAATGAATAATTGTAACAATTTTCTTTCATTCCTTTCCTTTAATGAATAATAATCAGAATATTGAGAACCACTTTCTTTCAGAATTAAATTGAAAAAAAAAATCAAAAGTATATTTTCAGTTCATCTGTGTGACCTTTATGCAGAGTCAAATCTGCAGATAGTTGTATGATTAAGGTAGATTTGAATTTGAACAAGTTTTCTCTTTGCATTTGTCTATTTAACATGTATTTTCTTTTTCTTCCACTGAGCATTTGTCCATGGATTAATGTTGTGGGAGCAATGGTGTCACTTTTTAAATCAACTTGTCTGCTTGAAACAAACTGATTACACCATTGTTGTAGGTCATCGCTGAAGTTTATATTTGAATCATGAAATTAACAGATAGGAGTGTAAATTATTTTCCCTGAACGAGTAGAGCAATACTGTCTGTAAGATGTTAATGAATCACCACAACTAGATTTCAGTTTTAGTAAGAACCACTTGCATGATTTCATTGATCTCGCATTTCTGGAACAAGTTCACAAATACTTTTCTTGTGTTTTAAACGTGATCACTTCAAGTTTTGTGATGTCATATTAATTGTTTCCTATGTCTCTTCTAAATGTCCTCTACAATCTATGTAGATAAAGCTATTTCAATTTACTTGAATTTTCAAAAGCATAAACTGAAAATGGGAATGGTAATATGTAAATGGGAATGGTAATATGTAAAATAATGTACTTTTTTTTACTAAACATTGCATTGATAAAGCTGTTTCAAATTCTAAATAAACTTGAAAAATCCAAATATGTAAAAGATCACTTTTGTAAACTTACAGCCTTGAAGTTTTAGTTGGACAATTTTATTGGGTAAAAAGATCATTTAGTGCTGCTGTAGATTCAGTAGCACACTGTCATGTTGCCTGCTAGTCAGCTTTAATTAATCCTTTAAATGATGATAAAGTACAATATCTGGACAACCTAAAGAAACTAGTATTGTTCGAAAACAAAAAGTAAATATGAATATTAATTTGGAGAATCTCACTCAATAAGCTCATTATTTTCATAGACGTTGAGGCACTATTTTCACTGATTTTGGATATGGATTTCATTCTGGCCTGCATGCTAAACATATTTTGGAGGAAGGATATCATGATAATTCCATTAACTGTTTATTGTAGTCTG
The DNA here is from genome assembly GCA_948243855.1 of Flueggea neowawraea. Lineage (NCBI taxonomy): Eukaryota > Viridiplantae > Streptophyta > Magnoliopsida > Malpighiales > Phyllanthaceae > Flueggea > Flueggea neowawraea. Next base: position 12,854 of record CAODLS010147984.1, on the reverse strand, counting down.
CATTATCAGTTTGTTACTTTGTTGTCAAATGATCTTTCTTCAGTCAATATTGCTCTACTTGTCCTTTATTCTTTAATCTATTTCCATTTTGTTCTCTCCATCCTAATATGTCATGATGCATATAAAACCATAAAAGTAAATTGAAAATCTATTGTTGGTATCAAGATGGTTGCTTTGTTTTTACTTCTTTTTAACTCTTTCTTTTTTCTTTTCAACTTCCAGGGCAACATCTGCCATTTCACACGTGGTTCTCGGTCAATTCAAGACATGTGTAGTACTTCTTGGAAATTACTATCTCTTTGGTTCAAATCCAGGGGTAACCAGTATATTTGGTGCATTTACTGCAATTGCTGGTATGTCTGTCTATACTTACCTAAATTTAAGGTCTTTGAAGTCACAAGCAGGAAAAACATCTCCTCGCAAAATTTCTTCTCCAAAATCGAGGTTGAGTAAAGAGAATGGAGATGGTCATGACGGATATGTTGTGGAATCTGTCTAAACCATTACTGCATAGCATGACGTATTGGTCCACACAAGCTGACTTATTTTTTCATTAGCTTGGTTTTTGTATGTATACTTGTAGTTGGCTTAGAGCTTGATTTCCAAGCTTACAGATAGGGGCAGTGTCTACTAACTTTCTTCACATGGCCGATACTGGTGTTTTAGGCTCATGCATTATTTGTAAGCTCGAGGTGTTGTAGCAATATGAACTAATGATGTTCCCCCCTTTTTGTTATCACTTAGAACACTGGGTTCACCATGAATTTGAAGCAAACCCAATTTTTAGGGCTTTTCTGTGCAAAGTTGCTTCTGATTTTATATTATTATGGGCGAGTCGATGAGTTTCGCCAAAAAAAAGAGTTCAAGTGTTGTATTTTTTTTTTCATGTTTCTATTATTCATTGTTGTTTCTGCTATAACAGAATCTTTCCTTATTATTGTCACCAAATAACTTTCGGGAAGGCCTTGCCTTTATCATTCATTCGGCTTGTCTTTCCTAGGAAAAGTCCTCCGTTGGTTGTTTCTTCTCGTCTCTGTTCTAATTAATTTCATCTTTCTTTGTCTTTTAGTTTGTTTTGTCTTTTATGTCGATTCAATACGGATGTTGAAATCATGGAAAGTGGTCTGCTATAAGGATTGATGACGAGGAAGAGGGTTTTTATACCTCAACTAGAATAAGGCGGGGATTGGACGGGTTGAGGATTACAAATGGTGTGCGGTGGGGTCAGTTTCCTGGAAGAAGCACTGTTAATACCCAAGCCATGCAACAAACGTTGATTCTGAACAGGAAGTTGGTCAAAGGTATTACTGTTAACAATTTGGGTCCGTCCATATATCTATTTCATTTCTATCATGAGAGGGATTTCAAGAGGGTTCTTGGGAATGACGTTTAATGGGCAAGTTTTGCTTCACCAGCAAGTTAAAAGAGGATTCGACAAAGGTAGATTTGGGTGCAAGTTGAAATTCTTCCTACAGGATTCATGTCTATAATGGTCACTCGTGATATTGGCAGTGGTCTAGGGACCTACTAGGAAAACGATCCGAAAAACTTTGATGGTAACTGGATTACCTACACTGAGTATAAGGGTTGGTTTGGATATCCATAAGTTGTTGAAACATCATTTGCGATTGAAGAAGCTGCGAGGTGAATTATTGCCTTAGTCTCAGAATAAAAAGTGAGATGAATTTTTCCAAGGTGGAAAATACTTTCCTACAATTGGAGTATGTATCTATTTATACACCACATAAATGAATGGGTAGGACTATGAGTGGAGAAAAGTTCAAATAGTAGAGACACTGTCTTACATGTCACTCATTTGACATTTGCTTACGTAAATAATGTTTACGTGCCAAACTAATGAAAGCAAAATAGACTTGCACAGGAGAAATATGGAAACAGAAAGATCACCTCATTTTGGAAAAGATGGTTGTGCGCTGGCTATTCATTTTCATGTGGAGTATTTGTGCACGCAATGGAGAGTTTCACATGTGAGAGAAAATAGCAAAGCAGAAAAGTTGTATTATTGAATAACTTGAGCAACAAATACAAAAGATGTGCGTCGTCCATGCACTACTAGTCTAGGGTTTTGGCACCATTAGGGTTTCGACATTAAATGACTCAACTAAGGCAACAACTGGACAATTTTACTCTATCTGAATGACTAGCTAAAAAACTCAATATCACTGAACTAAGCAGTAACTAACTGAACTAAGCTATTGTCCGAACGCCGCCTTCAAGGTGATGGCTGAGGGAAGGGGCGAAGTCGAAGCTTGGGATGATGCTCAAGAAACAATTGTCGAGGAAGAGCTTTGGCGAAGATATCTCCAATTTGCTCACTGCTAGGGGTGAATCGAACCTAATTGTGTCCTTGTTGAATACGATGGCATAGAAAATGAAAGTCAAGTTCAATGTGATTGGTGTGAGCATGAAATACTAGATTTTGAGTGAGATGAATGGCACTAAGATTGTGACACCAGAGAATTGCTGGAGTGGTCAAATTGAGACCAATCTCCTTGCATAAGCACTGCTGCTATAAAAACTCGGTAGTAGCATTAGCAACTGCCCGATATTCACTTTCAGTACAAGTGCGTGAGATAGTATGTTCTTTCTTGGAACTCTAAGAGATGAGATTGCAACCAAGATAGATTATTGCAAAGACAAAGGTAGAACAACAATCATTAAGACAGCTCGCCCAAACGCTGTCGGAATAGCATAGCAGTTGTAGAGAATTATTCCAGGTAAAGACTAACCCAATGTTGGTTTAGCTTTCAAGTATATCAAGAGGCGTTTAACCGCTTTCCAATGATCAATATTTGGCTCATGCATAAATTGACACAAAACGATTAACCAAAATTGAATGTCATGACGAGTTAAAAGTAACATAGCGCAGAGCACCAATGGTACGACGATAAAGTGTATGATCTTCAAACGATGGTGCAAAAAATTTTGTCAACGGTGGAAAAGAGAGCATAGGCATATCGTAGATGTTACAGTCTACCATGTTCAACTGAGATAGGAGATCTCTCACATACTCTGCTTGCAATAGAAAGAGACTACCTTCATCACGAGAAACTTGAACGCCTGTGAAATAGGATAAGGCGCCCAAATCACGAACAGGAAATGCAAGGCACAATTGATCATAAAACCATTGCAAGTGATGGAAACTATTGGCAGTAATAATGGTATCATCCACGCAAACAAGAACACAGATAACTTCACCATCTTTATGATAAATGAACAAAGAGTGATTGACTTGAGATGCAACAAAAATCCAAGTTTTAGCAGATAGGAGAGAAGTTCGTGATACCACGCATGAGGGGCCAATTTAGGACTATATTGAGACTTATGTAGTAAACAGACATGAACAGGAAAGGTAGGATGAGCAAAGTCTTGAGGTTGCTCCATAAAAATAGTTTCTTGCAAATCACCATGAAGAAAAGCGTTAGAGAAATCAACCTAGTGCAAAGGCCAAGAGTGCATAGTTGCTAAAGATAGGAGTAGCTGAATTGTAGTCATCTTGACTACAAGACTGAAAGTCTCAGTGTAATTAACCCCATCTTCTTGTGCCTTAGCAACTAGATGAGCTTTGTATCTTTCAATAGATCCTTTAGGGTTTCATTTGATGTGATAAACCCACTTGCTTCGAACAACATTGGCATGAGTAGAACGAGGGACAAGATTCCATGTCAAATTAGGGATGGCAAAAAATCCCGAACCTATAGGATACCGACCTTCTCCGACCCAAACGGGGTGAGTCTTTCAACATTTGACTAGGTTGTGGATCGAGTCTCGAGGTAACCTGAAATTGAAATTACCGGGGACGGGACGGGGTCTGTATTTAATATACCCGCTCCGTACCCCATCCCAATATATATATATATATAATGTCTTGAATTATATTTATTCTTGTTGAAATTTATATAGATTATTTGTATTATTTCTTGAATTATGATAGAATATAAATCAAACCAAAAACATTAATAATAATTTAACAGGGTGGGCCAAGGTGAGGACGGGGCGGTTAGCTTTTCAACGGGGCGGGGACAGGAAAAAATATATAAGTCGCGGGGTGGGGACGAGGATATCATAATCCACCCCAATCCGCCCTGTTGCCATTCCTATGTATGATTTTGGACTAGGGCTTACATTTCAACTTCCATGGCAAAAATTCATTGTTGATGTTTTTTGAGCTTGATTAAAGGTGGTAGATTCTCGGTTAAGAAAGTCAGAAGAGGAGGAAGATTTGGTGGTTTGGAAGGCGTGACGTCTTTACATGGATTTGGGATGAACGTTCATAAGATGAGTGCATTATAGTTGAGTAAAGGAAGAGCTAGGTTGAGTGGAAGAAATACTTATAAGGTGATGTTGCGTGGCAATAGAGTTAGGGTTTTGAGAATTTCTAAGGGTGTCTTCTATTTTCTCTCGGCTCACTTATGCTAACGTACGTCGTTTCCCTAACTGGGAAGAAAACCTAAGAGGATCCCTAACACACAAAAGCGGTTATTTATTAAAGACATTGGGCATGATGATGAGTCTCCTTCTGCTTGCTCGATAGTCATTCCAGAGGTCCGAAAAGGCAAATCGTTAAGCCTGGTAGAGACTCGCAAATCATCAGATCCGGTGGTTATGGCGGCTATCACGTCGAACCCATTAAGCCCTATCTGTCAATCCACTAAGATGAGGGCGAGCTCGATAGAGGGGGTGGGATGGACAATGCTCAATCGTTAGTGCTAATAGCAAGTCGGCAAGTGGAATCAGGCAAGAGGAGGTGGAATGATTTATTTGCTAGGATCTTGACAGAGTTAATGGATGTGTTTTGAAATACATCCCACCCACAGTCAGCAATGGTGAACGAGTAGGAAAGTTCTCGTCGGATGAGTTCCAAGGTAAGTGGGTTAAATGGCAAAATGCATTGGTTGGTAGCTTGTATGGTATGATTCCACAGTTTTCACTCATTGAGAGTTTTTCCATCAATAGATGGAAATCACTCGAATTGCAATCTGTGCGTATGGTTAAGGAGAATGTGTTCTTTCTCAATTTTCATTCCAAAAAGGCTCAAAAGCGGGTGTTGAAAGGAGGTCCGTGTACTTTCAACCGGCGACCTCTGTTATTGAAAGAGTGGAGGCATTTGATGAAGATGGACTTGTGTAAATTGTATAGAATTCCTATTTGGGTTCAATTGCCATTGTTACCACAGGAATTGTGGTTTGTAGAAATATTGAGTCATATTGGTAGTCCGTTAGGAACTTCCTTATTTTCGAATCAATGCACTATGAAATAGGGACGATTGGGTTTTGCACGAATATTAGTGGAAATGGAGCTTGGTGGAGTGTTTCCTGATGAGGTGATTTTGGAGAATGAGATGGGTCAACAGATTACCCAGTCAGCTCATTATGAGTGGAAGCCAATGTTGTCTAGTATGTCATAAGGATGGGCATCTAGCTAGTAATTGTCCAAATGTAATGGGAAAGGTGAAGCAAGTCTGGTAGCGAAAGCAGGTGGGTGAGACTACAAATACAGAAAGAATAAAGGAATAACCTGCAAATTTACAAAAGATGCTTAACACAGAAATTGACTCCTATATTTCAAGGGGAGGACAATCAACCATCTACATCAGAGAAGCCAACACTTATAGGGGTAGGAAATGGAAACAAACGGGTGAATAGGTAACAAACATGGGCACGTAAAGCAAGAATGCCCTATTGTCAAAAAGTGCTCCAAGTTTTCCAAAAAGAAGAAATGAAAGGCAATGAAGGCCACTTGGAAATATAGTGACAACAGTAGCTCAGAAGAGGATGAAAAGGTAGAAGAACTGGCAAATCTGTGCTTAATGGAAAAAGAAACGAATCCTCAAGTGATGAGGAAGATGAGGTGTGCATTAGAGCAAAGGCTAAGAAGAATATGTGATATCTTGATAGTGGCTGTTATCATCATAGTCCAGGTAACAAAGCCGTGTTTTTACAAATTGCTCCAAGAAATGGTAGTTATGTCATATTTGGTGATAACGACAAAGGTAAAATAATTAGTGAAGGTAAGGTTGGTAAGTCTCCTAACCCAACCATTGATAATGTCTTATTTGTTGATGGAATGAAGCACAACTTACTGAGCATTAGTCAATTTTGTGATAGAAATTGCAAAGTTGTGTTTGAGCCTACCAAATGCAGCGTTTTTTTTATTCAAATGGTGATGTTTTGTTCACTGGTTTTAAACAAAACAATATTTGTGTTACTGATTTCTTTGATTCTAAAACCTTTAATGAAAAATGTCTAGTTGTTGTGAACAATGATTCTTGGTTGTGGCATAAGAGGTTAGAACATGCTAGTATTCATATGATCTCAAAATTGAACTAACATGATTTAGTCAAAGGATTGTTAAAGCTCAAATATGAGAAAGATCTAGTTTGTGTTGCATGTGCCATAGGAAAGCATTCAAAGTCTTCATTTCACAGTAAAAACATCATTTCTACATCTAAACCATTAGAATTGTTGCATATTGATTTGTTTGGTCCTATGAGCACTTTAAGTCTAAGTGGTAAAGCATATTGCTTTGTTATCATTGATGATTTTTCTAGATTTACTTGGGTATTCTTTCTTGCTCATAAGAATGAGGCATTTCATGCATTTGAGTTATATAGCAAGAAGGTTCAAAACGAACAAGGATATGCTATTACTTCAATTAGAAGTGATTGATGAGGTGAGTTTACATGTGAGCCATTTGAGACCTATTGTGAGGAGCATGGTATTAGTCATGAATTTTCTGCTCCAAGGACTCCTCAATAGAATGGTGTTGTTGAAATAAAGAATAGGACTCTACAAGAAATGGCTAAGACCATGCTTAGTGAAAACAACCTCCCTAAGTACTTTTGGGCTGAGGCGGTTAACACTGTATGCTATATAGTGAATAGGGCATATATCCGATCCATACTCAAAAGGACCTCTTATGAATTATGGAAAGGTAGGTAGCCTAACATCGCATATTTTCATGCATTTAGATGCAAATGTTATGTCCACAAAAAGGGAAAATAAGCCTTAGAAAAATTTGATTCTAAATCCGATGAAGGCATTTTCCTTGGATACCATCTATTAGTAAAGTTTATAGAGTTTAAAAGAAAAAGGCTTGAGAAGGCCGAAGAATCCATTCATGTTGTTTTTGATGAAACTAACAATTTTGTGCCCAAAATTGTTGATGATGATGATGCAAGCTTAGGTGTTAGTGAAAAGATCAAGGATGTCAAAATAAATGATCAGCAAAAAGAGACTTTCAAACCAAAACAAGATGACTTCAAGGATGAGAAAGCAAAAGAGTTGCCTAAGGAGTGGAGATATGCCAAGTCACATTCCAAAGATCTCATTATTGGAGATGCATCAAAGGGAGTCACCACCAAATTAGCTATCCAACATGCTGCAAATTTTCATTCATTTTTCAAGTAATGCCAAAGAAAGTTGATGAAGCTCTAAATGATGAGTACTAGATTCTATCCATACAAGCTGAGCGGAATCAATTCAAAAGAAATGAGGTATGGGAGTTAGTACCGAGGCCAGATGGAGTCATGGTAATAGGAACCAAATGGGTATTCATAAACAAGGAAAATGAGGAAGGAAAAGTAATCACAAACAAGTTAAGGATTGTGGCATAGGGGCACTTACAAGAAGAAGGCGTAGATTTTGTGGAATCTTTTGCACTAGTGGCAATATTATAAGCTATCAGGATTCTGTGTGTTTATGCCTACTTCAAAGATTTCAAGTTATTCTAGATGGATGTAAAAAGTGCTTTCTTGAACGGATATATCAAGGAAGAGGTATATGTGGAACAATCTCCTGGATTCTTAGATCCTCAACATCCAAACCATATGTACAAGGTCAAAAAGGCTCTATATGGATTAAGGAAAGCTCTTAGAGCTTGGTATGAAAGGTTGAGTCAATTCTTATTGGACAATGATTTTGGTAGACATAAAGTTGATAATACTTTCTTTACTTTGCATAAAAATGGTAATTTACTCTTAGTACAAATTTATGTTGATGACCTTATTCTTGGTGCTACTAATAAATTTTTGTGTGATGAGTTTTCAAAGCTAATGAAAAAGGAGTTTGCAATGAGCATGATGAGAGAACTTAGTTACTTTCTTGGATTGCAAATCAAGCAGACTAAAAGTGGCATCTTCACCAATCAAAGCAAATACATCGGCGACATACTAAAAAAAATGGGATGAAGAATGCTAAAATTGCTTCAACTCCTATGAGTACTACAACCAAACTCACCAAAGATGAGCAAGGAAAAGGAGTAGATGAAAAATTGTATAGAGGTATGATTGGATCTCCCTTTTCTCTTACTGCAAGTAGACTAGATATTTCACTCAATGTATGTCTATGTGCACATTTTCAATCTAGTCCAAAGGAGTCACACTTGAGTGCTGTAAAAGAATTTTTAGATATCTGATTGGAACTAAGAATGTAGGTTTATGGTATCCTTAAAATGAGTGTTTTGATTTAGTTAGCTATAGTGGCGCTGATCATGCAGGAAGCCAATTAGATAGGAAAAATACTTCTGGTACTTGTCAATTCTTAGGCAATGTACTAGTGTCTTGTTTCTCAAACAAACAAAATTGTGTTGCATTCTCCACTGCTGAATCTGAATATGTAGCAGCTGGTAGTTGTGTTGCTCAAATTTTGTGGATCAAGCAACAACTTTTAGACTTTGAAATCTCGTTTTCAATGGTTCCAATTAAGTGTGACAACACTAGTGCCATCAATATTTCCAAAAACCCAATTAAGCATTCAAGCACAAAGCACATAGATATAAAACATCATTTTATTAGTGATCATGTTCTCAAGGGTGACATTGAACTTGAATTTGTTTCCACAATTGATCAGTTTGCTGATATTTTAATAAAACCCCTTGATGAAAATAATTTTATGTCTATCTGTAGGAGAATTGGTATGTGCGATTTGAATGAGTTTTGATTATTTGTCCATAATTTATGTTCATCTGCACTCATGCATACATATACATTAAAATGATCCTTGTGCAAAATGAAATCACTGAAGTTGGAAGGAAAAAGTTCTACGTGTTGGTTTCTACAAGTACACTGTGCACGTAAAAGGTGGTATAATGTACATAGTTGGTGGTATGATGTGCTTGAGTTTATCAAGTTTGGCTACTAAGTGCATTGAAGTAGTGATATGTACACAAATCATCATGTTCCTTTGTAAAAAAATTTGTGGATTCGTAACACATTGGAAAGTGTGTTATGTACGTTGATGATTATGGTTATCTACTGAAAGTTGTCTGGAGTTGTACAATGTGCGTTATATGACATACTATGCGCGTTGTCGAGAATGGAGTTAGTTCTAAAATTTCAAGGGTGATGGCTCTAAGTGTGTTGTACTGGGTACAAGGTACGTAGGGAATGAGGCAGTATCACTGGTTCAGATGGTGCAAATCTACTTACGTAGAAGGATATGCAAGGTACGTAGAAGAACTCACATAGTATCCTTCTATGCACACTGTGTCCAAACTGGAGGATGGCTCTATGTACGTAGAATCGAACAAGGTACGTAGATGCCATTTTGTCTATTTAGCGTGCATAGAACATGTTGTTGTGTACGTTGAACTTATCCATCCATATCTGAATAGTTCTACCCAAAGCCACGTCTAAGTGCATTAAAGAATATGCTATGTGTGTAGGTCTTCACAGACTTGTAAATAACATACGTAGTATGATCGTCTATGCATGTAGATGTTTTTACCCCTAATAAAAACCTAAATCACAGTTTCTCAATTCATTTCAAATCCAAACCCTAATTTCGATTCCAAAAATTTGTCCTCTCAACTCAAATCTCATCTCCGACATTTCCAAGCTCCCAAACCTACTCACAAGTTTCCAAATTCCCTTAAAATACAAAACCCTAACACACCGTACGTTCTCGCTTTCTCACAACTCGCATGCAGTAACTATTCAAATGGCGCCAAAGAAGAAATCTGAGGTTCAAACGAAGATGGTTCACGATACCCAAAAGAAATCTGAAAAAGGAGAAGCCTCAAGAGGAGTAAAGAGACCCAGAAACTTGAGGGACCAACCAATTTTCATAAAATCAGGTATCCCGATCTCCTATCCCTCTAAGAAATCAAAGAAGCAGAAATGGATAATGACGGAGGAGGAATTTGATCGGTGAGATTTGTAGATGGTAAAGCTGCCAAGCTATTCACACATTTGCAGCATGTCAAGTTCTCATATTCCAAAGTTTTTGATTTCCAGTCTCTTAAAGAAAGAGGTCTGGATATCGGGGAAGACTTTCGTCTGTTTGGGCTAAGAGGCTTCTGTGTAGAAGCGTCAAAATTCTACCCAGAGTTGATCAGGGAATTTTACGCCAATGCTCAGGGTTAATGAGGATGTTGAAGACATTTTGTACTATCAGACAATTAGGATACAAAGCAGAGTGAACAACGTTGAATTTGCTATTGATGAAAGGCTGCTCAACAAATTATTCAGATTACCTCTGGTTAGAGGCAGATTCAAACGTGAGAAAGGTTTCAAAGAGTATCTTGATATGGAAGGGAATACAATTATAGTTGACACCAACAAAAATTAAGATACATGGTTGATCAGTTTGGAGTTGTGAAGCTAGACAAGAAAGTAAGGTTGCTAGACTAGAACGATTTCAGAGTGAAATGGAGGATGGTTCATATAGTATTTACCAAGATTCTTCTGCCAAAGTCACAGACTCAATTTCCCTTCACCAACCAAGATGAAATCACCATGTATATGCTGATAAAAGGAGAACAAATTAACTTTGCTTGGGTGGTTATTGACTAGATCTTGGACAATGTCAAGAACTTCAATCTTCCTACATTTGTGGCTCTAAACAGGCAACAAGAAGAGAGCATGCCATTTGGGAGTCATCTCATTCAAAATTTTCAATTCTTCAAAGTAAAATTGGATGGATTTGACTCACGACATGTGATTGAATTGAGGAAAATTAGAACACAGTCTCTGAGGAATCTGAAACTGTACAGAACGGTTGGAAGAAGATATGTTGTCCAACCTTATATCAAAGAAAAAGATGAAATGTTCCACAAAAGAGATGAATCTAAGAAATCAAAGCTAGATGAGATTATTTTCGTAAGAAAAGTCTCTAAAGAGAAAAGAAAAGTGCAGAGGAAGGATGAAACACAACCTGAGGTCGAGGTTCAACCTGAACCAAAAATAGGCGAAGGATCACAAAGGGATGAGGAGCCCTTTGCTAAAATTAGTCAAATCGATACCCTGACACATGACTTTCAGGAATTCAAAGTAGCATCAGAGACATGTCAAGCTGAGACTAGAGAAATTTTCAAAATGGTGATCAATTTGCTTCAAGCAAATTTCACTGCCTTGGAGAGTCTTAAAGCTGGAAGGGCAGCTGCTCCCTCACCAGAAGTGCCTACTCATAGTCCTCAAAAGCCTCCAGCAGAGAAAACTAATGAAGAAAATAAAAATGAGATGACACTCCAACAAGCAAGGGAAATCCTTCAACTCTAGAAGGATTTGGTTGGTGATCTTGATGAGGACTCCACAGATTCTGATCAGGGTGATGATCCTCCACCTCCTACAATCGTTGAGCTTGCAACTAAAGCATTTGGAATTCAGAAGGAACCATCATATATGGTTGAAGAACCCGAATAAGACTCGGCTAGGAATGATTATGAATCAGTTGATTTAAATGAACCAACTGTGGATGAGGCTCAAACTGAAGCAGAACATGTCGAGGATCCAATCACTGAACCAAAAAAAATTGCTGGTGAAGAAATGTTTGAAGCTTCAACAATGGAATCTGAGGTGCTAGTAGCAGAGGCAAGAGTTGAGTCTGAGGTGCCAATGGCGGAGGCAAGTGTTGAATCTGAGGTGCCAGTAACAGAGGCAAGAGTTGAAACTGCAGTGCCAATGGAAGAGGAAAGACCTGCAACTGAGACTCCCATTGTTGTACCCTCTGAACCGTAATCAGAACAGAAAAAATCACGACCTTCTTCATCTTCTCAAAGACGATCAAGTATTTACAAAGATCTTGAGCAGTTGAAGAAAATGAGGAAAGAATTCATGTGAAATTTTGTCGGTCCGGATTTCAAGGTGTCATCTTCATCTTCTGACTTTGATTCTAGTGATTCCAATTACTCTTCAACTTGGGGATTTTCCATTTCCTCCATCAGGTCCTCCACCTCAACCAATTTCAACACCTAAACCAGCTATCAATCCAAAAGAATCAGAGCACTGGAAAAATTGCTAAAGCAAGAGAGAGCCAAATTAGCCAACATGCCTCCGAGTCCTGAAGTAATTGAATTATCTGATGATGATGAAGACGAGGAATCTATTTTTGATCTACTGTTTTGCATCTTTCTGGTCAGACAAACTATTCGCGAGGATGCACCACATGTTCTTGAGTAAGATATAGCAAACATTCTTTCTCGCGTAGTGCATGACCTCTAGAATCAAGAGTCTTGACCTTCCACCTCAACACAATGACTCTCTATCGCCTCGAATCCACATTTCATGCATACATCTGGCACTTCATATCTTTTCTGTATATATGATCTATCAATGACATTGATGATTTTACAACTTTCTATCTCTTTGATTATGACAAAAAAAAAGGAAGAAAATGAGCCAAGAGTTTGCTGTTGAATTTTGTTGTTTGTTGTTAAATTGTGTTATTAATGAATATATGCTTTGATCGGATAAAGTCACTATCTCTGATATATAATTTGATGCTCTGATTTATTATGTACTAACAATAGGACAAGGCTTAACAACCTTGATCAAATTTTTATCCAAATTGTCTTTAAGTTATTTAGAAACAGAAGTATTGATTGAGGGGGAGTGC
>CAODLS010147862.1:0-31036 GCA_948243855.1 Flueggea neowawraea | reverse complement strand
ACATACTAGTCTTAGTTTATTATCGTTCCCATGATAATAATCGACTAGGGATATTTTAAATAGTGTTTGTAAACGTTCAGGTTTTACTGTCAAGTCACCACACTTGCATAATGAACCCACAACTATTCAAGGATACTTTGTTAATTTATTTGCACAAGAAAATAAAAGAACAAATTATTGTTTTATATTATAAACGAACTGAAATACAATGTCTTGGGATTTGGGCATACTAGCAACCAGCATTCCCAAACCAAACAGATCTCCTAAACATCAATACAAACACCTGATTCCAAACAACTCTAGCAATGGGTTCAAACATTGGCTCAATCACTAGAAGTCGTGCAAGCACTATAATACTTAATAGCAGAGTCCACAGGTAAGATTTCTACAGCGATTTCCAAAACTAAGAAAGGTTCTTCATCCCTAGCAAAAACCCTTTCTAAAAAAAATTCAAAATCTATTTCAAGTCTTTCAAACACCCAAGTATTGGGTTCACTTCCTAAAACATCCATCGAATACTTCATCAAACCCCACTCTCAAATCATTTCAATTGTCGAGGAAGAATTCCTACATCCAAACCTAATGACATCTTCACAAAATGTTTTCTGAGTGGACCTTCAAACCTTGGGATGTAAAAAAAACCCATATATATTACATGACCATCCTAGAAGCTACCAACTCTATCACTTTCAAATACCATTACCTCTACAAAACACATACAGAACCTGCATACTCCACTTGTCAAATCCATAAAATTCTTAGTCCTTCAGACTGTGGACAAGAACTTCAAAACCCCTACAAATTACCTATCTCTTTCCAAAATAGTGTTACTCATTGCTTGACCTTCAAATAAACTTAGAGAAAATGATGGCCATACCTACCTAACCTAGATAAAATGGGTTTAGACTTTCACCAACTCTTATTCGACCTTAAAATCATAGTCCCTACCTCACTTTAACATATAAAATTATAATCCACACCTTTGGCGGCATAAGTTTGTAATGAGATTTCAGCAAAGATATGTTTATAATTTTGTAATTCAGGAGATATTTTTTTAATTCGCCCTATATATATATATCTAAACAATAGAAAATAAACAAAAATAAACTAAAAAAAAATTATTGTGGAAAAGATATTTATTGAACTTAAGAAAGACAATCAACAATTTTGTTTTACTTTGATTTTATTTGATTTAATGTTGTTTTTAAGTTTACAAAAGATAAAAAAAAACTAGTCTACAGTTAAAATAGACTAAAAAAAACTCATTCATGCATACAAGTTGCAATGCAGAGAGAATATGTTGGGACGACGATGGGTGAAGAAAATGAATGGAGGCGTAGAAAATTCAAACAATGTAAGCCACTGGAAAAATTGTTTTCATTTGGCATAAATGTGGAGTTTTGAATTTTGTTTAATATAATTGTGTCCTTAGCCTTTTATATATTGTATATATTTTGGAATAGTTAAATTAGAGTGATTGGTTACAAAAAATATAAGAAATCATCCTAACTAAAAGAAAATAAAAGAGGTTTAAAAAAAGAAAATAAAAGGAAAAATAATGTTAGCCTAGGCAATAAAATGTTTTAGGCTATATAGACACAAATGCATGATAATTAGGGTCATAAGTGGTCACAAATTGTGAATTGTGTAAATGTTTTATTGCCGCAGATGGCGTATAGAATTCAAGCCACAGAACAGGCTTATGGAATTCGATCATTGGCGTGTACAATTCAAGCGACGGAACACGTGCGAGTTTCTAAATTTAATGCGTGAGTTTCTAATTCTGTAATTTAAGATGTCTTTGTTTGTAATTTATTTCAATCTACTTTTAAACTCAAGTACATACATTTTGTTTTAGTATAATTGACTTTTGAATTTTTTTTAACGTTTTCATATGTTTTTTTCAATTTATAAATTATTAATTTATTAGTCTTGACCATATTCATTCCACACATATAAAAAATTTATATAACTAAACGTTTCTTATGTACAACTAAACTAACTCTATAAAAATGAGATGGTAAATTTTATGAAAGTAATGATGGAAAGTAATGTTGAAGAAAAAATATTCCATTTAGAATGCATTTCTTTCCGGCCTATAAACTTCCCACCCTCCCCTGCTCTTAATCTCTGACAAATCTCGAATCAAACATCTTCTCTCTTATTGTTATTTCTAGTTCCAATCATTATCAGTATTTAATTAAATTTATTTCTTTCATAGCCATGACAGAGAACAATTTATGTATCTTCGTACGTAGGTACTATTATATTGTGTTGTTGCAATTTTTGCAAGAACACATAAACATACATAGTTACGTGCTACATAATTAATATTGATAATAATAAAAAATATGAAGAAAGTTAAAAATTAGAGAGATTATATTGGATTGAGACGTATCAAAAATTAAGAGCAAAGAAGAGTAGAATGTTTATAGACAGCAAAGAAATGCAGTCCAAATGAAATACCTTTGCTTCAACAACTACCTAATGTAGAAACATAATAATGCTTCATCATCCTAAACTGAAGTTCTTCAAATGAAGGCTATCTCAAGTTTCAAAGTGAACATGATCGATTCCTGTGGCAGAGTAGTTGATTATGCAAGACGAAATTGTAGAACAGGACACGGTAAATTGCTTTCCTCTTGGGCTTAAAATTTGGAAGGCATAGAATTTGGTTTGTGAGAGGATGCTTGCCTCTTTTTTTTTTTTATAGTGCAAATTGAATACTCTGGTTTTTGGGTGGTATAGGAGGGTAGTGGCTTAGCAGATTTATAGTGATGGTACCTCAACAATATTCTGGTGGTTTGCAATGAGCTAAGTGTTTGAGAAGAACCAATGAATTTATAGTTCATTATTATCGGAATCAACTCTAGTACTAATAAATCATGAGTTCAATTTTTCAGTGAGAGAATAAAGAGATGA
The DNA here is from genome assembly GCA_948243855.1 of Flueggea neowawraea. Lineage (NCBI taxonomy): Eukaryota > Viridiplantae > Streptophyta > Magnoliopsida > Malpighiales > Phyllanthaceae > Flueggea > Flueggea neowawraea. Next base: position 28,114 of record CAODLS010147862.1, on the reverse strand, counting down.
TATATCAAAAAATAGTTTAGAACCCATAAAAGGTAGTTCAACTGATAAGTAAATAAAGATTTGTAAATCAAGTTCTGAATTGAAGGTATAAATTTGGTACAATATTCTCTCTCTTAATTGATAGCTTTTGTCGCATTCATGCTTGGAATAAAAATTAAAGTTTCTATTACCTATGTATTTATTTGGAGGATTACAATATTTTACCTTTTTTTTTCTTTTATATTGAGGTCATCCATTTCATTCATGAAGAAGCATTTACGGGCAAGGGATATATATTTGCGCTACATTACTAAACCAGTCCGTGATCAGTTTAATTTGCAATTATATATCATCTTCCATCGCACCCAGAGAAGCAATGAATCTTGTTTTACCAGTCCCTTTTTTTCTATTTCTTGAAACAAAATAAGTTGAGTTAAAATTTTGATACCAAACCCATGTAATACAATAAGAATTAATGCTTGTCTCACCTTTATTTTTTTTTAAATTAAATTTCAGAACATCAAAATAAGAACAACAACTTGGACTTCTAAATTAAAATGATCATCAATATCTTCAATAAATAATAATGAACTTCTAATTCATTAGTATTAGAATAAGAGGTCTCGGTAAGACATATATATATATAAATTCTTCAATAATTCTTTCGTGTTAATGGGTATATCAATCACTTTCAAAACCTTCTCTCTTCTCATCACCTACATACCTTTTTTTGTTAATGAAATTAATGACTTTAGTACTCTTGATGCGATCTCTCACTTGTGTTTCCAGAACTCTCAAGTTAATCTTTGCAATAAAATGGACCACTTCATGTTCAAAAGGGTGGCCATGCAAAAAAAAAATGAAGATGCTGAAAATAGTGGCCATTTACAGTCGCACATGGGTGCAATTACTTGTTGATGTTTACTACCAATGAAACCAATTTTGGTTCTCTCAAGGAAAAGGATGCTTTTCCCTTTATGGTTATGCTAATTGATTTATCATTTCGTTGATTATATTTTTGTGAATCGCACCTCTTAAATTTAAAGATATTGACATAATTATCAAAGTATATATTAAAATAGGGGTTTAATCGAGCCGAACCGAGTTTTGGAGTGTTCAATCTCGGCTCGACTAAAATTTTTAGAGCTCCAGCTTGAACTCGAGCTCAAAATTTTGTTCAAACTCGGCTCGTTATAAAGCTCTCAATGGTCAGCTCAACAAAATCTTAAATAAAATCGTAAACGATATTGCAAGTTCAAATTGGGTAAAAATTCTAAAAAAATACATTTAAGTTTAAATTTATTTAATAAAATCATGTTGAGCATACAGTTGAACAAAAAATATTAAAAGTTTCAGTTTGTTTCACAAGTTTAACATAATATTAGATCTTATACAAACATATTTGTACTTTTATAGCTACAGTCAATTAGTGCAAGCTTACACTTTTATTGATGTGACTCAAATATTAAATAATATTTCAAACTTAAGGTTTTTTTATATAATTTAGTTTAAAATATATATAACCATATATATATATTTATATATACATATACACATGTTTATATATAAATAAACTTACAAACGAGTTTGTTCACGAGTATTGTTCATGAACAAATAAACGAGCATGTTCGCTAGCTTTTCGAGCCGAGCTTTTGGGTGTTCAAGCTTGGCTCGTTTATTGATTCGAGCTTAAAATTTTGTAAACGAGTTGAATCATGATTGAGTTTTTATCGAGCCAAACGCCAAGTAGCTCGCGAGTAGCTTGACTCATTTACAGTCCTAATTAAAGATATTGAAATAATTAATCAAATAAAAAAATGAAAAATAATGAAATTCTAAAATAAACATAACAATAATATGACCTTAGCATCAAAGGCATATTTTCAATGTTGTGAACTTAAAAAGTAATTATTCGTACTTAAAAAGTGAGCAAGATCGATACCAGAGAAGTAATACTTGATTATGCAAGACGAAATTGTAGAGCCAAGACATGGTAAGAGTGTTTTTTTTTCATAGTGGAAATTGAATACTCTGGTTTTTAATTGGGGAAGGCGGGTAGTGGGAGGGCGGATTTACAATTACAATGATGGCGCCTCAATAATATTCTGGTGGTTTGCAATGAACCAAGTGAAGAAGAGAAACAATAGATTTGTAACTCGTTGGTATTGGGATCTTTTTATTGAAAATACGTAAAACTTTACTTGCATTAAAACACCGGCGATATTACTTGCTTTAATTATAAATTTATGAGCACTTGATTTATAAACTTGTCGTTTCATAAAAGCTTCGCATCCTCAAATTTTTAGAAAATACATAATGGGCTTTTTCTCATTCCATATCTCATATGATGTCTTTTCCACCGCTTTAGGTAGAATTCGGTTAAGTATAAAGACAACAGTTTCTAAGGCATATCTCCAAAACGAGATTGGAAGATCCATTTGACTCATCATGGATCGAACCATATCTAATAGAGTTTGATTTCTCCTTTCGGACACACCATTCCAATAGGGCGTTCTGGGAGGAGTAAGTTGTGAGACAATCCCGCACTCCTTAAGATGATCGTCAAACTCTTGGCTTAAATATTCTCCACCACGATCCAATCGAAGTACTTTGATATTCTTGCCAAGTTGGTTTTGTATTTCACTTTTGAATTCTTTGAACTATTCAAAGGATTAAGGTTTATGTCTAATAAGATATACAAATTCATATCTACTGAAATCATCAGTGAAGGTAATGAAGTACAAATAACCTCCTCTAGCACTTGAACTAAAAAGTCTGTATATATTAGTATGTATTAGGCCTAATAGATCATTGGCCTTTTCACTTTTGTGTGTAAAAAGGACTCTTATTCATTTTGCCTAACAAACAAGATCCGCATCTATTAAATGATTCGAAATCAAATCAGTCAAGTAATCCATCTTTATAGAGTTTTGAGATGTGTTTCTCACTTGCATGGCCCAAACGACAATTCCAAAAGTAGTTTTGGTTTAAATCATTTGATTTTAACCTTTTATTAATGTTATAGATAGATTTTCTTTGTTCCAAGTTTAAAATATAGAGACCAAAAGATAGGGTAGCAACACCATAAAATATGTCCCCATGATAAATGAAAAGATTATTATTCTTAACAATAAAATGAAAACTATCATTGTCTAAACAAGAAACGGAAATGATGTTTTTGCTCATATTAGAACATAATAACAATTTGATAATTGTAAAACAAGCCATTAGGCAAAGTTAAATAATAAGTTCCTACAGCAAATGCAACAACTCTTGCTCCATTTCTCACTTATAGGTCCCTTCGCCTTTCATCAATGATCTAATATTTCTCAATCCCTGCAAGTTAATGCAAATATAAGCTCCACATCCAATATCAAATACCCATGAGCAGTTAGTATATATATTAATTTCTATAATAAAAAAACCTAAAGTAGAAGTCTCACTTCCTTTATTCTTTAGCTCTTCCAAGTAGAGTTTGTAATTTCTCTTCCAATGTCCATTTTCATGGCAATGAAAGCAAAATCCCTCTTTTGGCTTGGTCATCTTTGGCTTAGGCTTAGGCTTGGGCTTGGATTTCCCTTTGCCCTTGCCAACTAACTTTGTCTTAGCCTTACCTTTCCCCTTTTGTACCATGACATCATTGGTTTTGGAAATGCTCTTCTCGACATTCTTCAACATACCAAGTAGCTCGGTGATGGTCTTATCCACGTTGTGCATATTGTAGTTCATGATGAATTGGTCATAACTACTTGGGAGTGACCCTAAGATCATATCTATGGCCAACTCCTTCTTTAGTGAAGCACTAAGTCTTTCAAGTTGATCAATATGACCTTTCATCTTGAGGACATGTGCACTCATCAATGTGTCAGGAGCCATCTTACACGCATTCAATGCCTTGGTGGTCAAGAACCTTTCTTCATGAGCTTGCTCTTGGAACATTTTTGTAATATTCTGCCCATTTTTGTTAATATTCCTGTAGCTTTTTGACCAAGTCTGATAAAATCTTGAAGATAATTGGATGTATTTTTTGAGAATTAGGTGTTATCGAACCTCGAGGGAGGTCTGATGCACGTTGGGAAGCATGAAATGTCGAGATTGGAGAGTGAACAACGTGCTTTTTCGAGAGGAGCAAGACATACGTTATCTAGAAAAGTAGTATAACGTACGTTGGCTAGGCACAACGTACGTTATCTGGGATGCGAGGATGATCAACATATGTTGGAATGGAACGACATACGTTGAGTTGTGTTTTCTCGGATCCGTGGCTACTGGATGCATCATAACGTGCGTTGATGGTGTACAATGTACGTTGTGGACGAATGTAATGTACGTTGAGCTTGAGAATGACGTACGTTGCCTTTGAAATGGTAGAAACAGTGCGTTTTGATCTGCAGCTCTTAAAATGCCCAAAACTCGACCCCTTCATCATTTTCACTCCATTTCTCAGTCAAATATCTCTCAACTCATTTGAAACTCTTCCACATTGATCCCCCAACCTTCCTAATCAACTTTTGAGGTAAGATCAACATCCTTTCTTCATTTTTACTCCGTTTTCATGCATTAATTCATGAAATGCATGTTTGGACAAAATCCATCTAGGGTTCAGATTTTCTTGTGATTCTGAGTTAATGAATGATGAAGGTTGTTAGATTAGACTATTTAAAGGAACACGATTCAAGCCTTAAATCTAGTGATTTGATGACTTTTTTTGTAGAACTTGGATTATGTTCGGTTTTGATTATTTTGGTATGATTTTGAGTTTATTTGTGGAATCTGAGGTTGGATTCATGTTCAGGGGATCGATTAGAGTCAGGGTGCATGTTTGGTTTCATTGGGTATCTAGCGGAACGTAATTTTGAAATTTTTGCAAATATTATCTGTCGTGGACAGATTTTTAATTTTTGAAATTTTGGAGATAGATTTGTAATTTTTAGAAAGTGTTGCTATAGACTTGTAATTTTTTAAACATAGGGACTGACTTGTAATTTTAAGAGTGAGAGACTGTTTCGTGATTTCTGAGAGTTCGAAAATGAATTTGGGAATTATGACTTATGAAAATTTAGTTGGTCATCCCAACATACTTGGAGGACTATTTTGTAAATTGTTAAGTCTTAGGGACTAAACGTAATTTTACACTGGTCGGAGACCAAACGATAATTTTACGTAAATTTTGAATTTTGGATCGAAAGTGACAGATTCACTTTCAGATTATATTTTGAGTGACCTTGAGGGTCTACACTTACATTTGCATATCATGCATTTGGTATTGCTATAGTACCACATCTTGACATTTGTGCTGTTTGTATGTATACAACTTCTTGTTCCTACTAGCGAGACCAACCACCGAGTAGTGGGGCTTAATTGGTGATACTGCTTGGATTTCCAGGTGAGTGAGTAGTAGCTTTAGACACATAGATTGTGTCTCAAAACTTCTATTACTAGTTTTTGATGTGTTGAACATATTGTTTGAAAAATTGACTAATCTGAGGATTGACTAAGTAATAAGCTGATTATGTGAGTTCATAATCAGTACTGGTTTTGAAATTGATATATATATATGTGTGTATGTGTGTGTGTGTATTATATATCTTCTCTCTTATTTTGATGATATATTGCATGCCTTTGATTTTGTACTATATGATAGTATGATTTGGTTTTCGATATGGGGACACCTGTGCTACGAGGCACGTATCCTTTGGTATACCAATGATTGATATAGCCCAACTACCAGGGTTGTCAGTAGCCATATTGCCCTAATCATGCACATGACTTGATATTGATAGAGGCGGGTCCTCATCATGATTTTTGGCTAGTGCACACATCTCGTGATTTATGGCTGAATCCATATCACGCTTACTTAGTCCCATATCGCGTGTATATGTTTTGAATCTGAAACTCTGATTTGAAATCTGAGATGATATTTATTACACCTACGTGCATGTTAGTTGCTTTGTTTGCAAAAAACTTCAAAATGATTTTTCAAAAGGCTATTACCTATCTAGTGTGTATATTTATATACCTATTTTTATTGCATGTGGTATTTGCAAACTATTTTCAAAATAGTCATAGTGAGGCACGTACAAGGCGAACTGGAGTGTTATTCCTCGCAGGGATTGACCCTCATTTTATTTCTATCTATGGTTGATTCTATCTTCTAGGTACACAGATGTAATACCATGTATTGTTCTAGTCAGAATGTTGTAGCATACCGCTTGTTTTGAGGTGATTTGGGATGTGGGGAATCTTGATTCCTGATTTGGAATTCATTTGGATGAGAGGTGTGTGTGTAAGGCATGTTGGAGGTCATCTACATGCATTGGATGAGGTACTATGCACGTTGATCGATGTTTGAGATGGACTGTGAACGTGCCTAAGCACGTCTGTATGCGTTGGAGGGAGTAGTGTGAATAGATCATCATGTGGATTGGAGCCGATAGTGAGTGCAGCATGTCTACGTGCGTAGGGGGAAGCTCTACGTACGTTGAATGGCGTTTAGACGTGAGCCAAGAGTGAGTGGAACATTCTACGTGCATTGCATGAGATGGAATGTACGTTGATCTTGGATATGAGAACAAGTAATCATCAGATCTACCGTTTATGTGCATTGTGGAGTGTACAACCCACGTAGAAGAGAGAACTACGTGTGTAGAAGAGGTATTGCGCACATAGATAGGTCTTTTCTGAGTGGTTTTGAGTGAAACGCTACGTGTCGGTTTGGGGGAGTCTATAAATACCCCCACCTACCGTCCCTTCGGCCATAACTCACTCCAACCACCAAAATTACTCTCTCATTCATCTTTCTCTGACTCTCCTTGCTTCTATTTGATTCCACGTTAGTTTTTAAGGTAAGAATCACTCTTTAATCTCTTCTTTTCCCGTTTTGTTCATGATTTGAGCATCTAGGGTTTTTGGATGAAATGGGTGATTCGTTCTGATTTCTTCTTTTTTGTTGGAATGGAGTTTGATTGGTGTTAGATTATGGATGTTTTAGGTTAATAGCATATCATTTAGCTTTTGTTTTGGTGAGTTTCGGAGTTTGGACGAGTTGGGTTCGAATGGAGCTAAGGTTCCAGATTTTGATGGTTTCTTTGTTTGATTTGGAGTTGTTTCTGCTATATCTTGATGGATTTGAGTTTGAGTTTGTTGATTCATGCTTGCTTTTAGCAGATTTGACAAGTTATGAATATGGGCCTAGGTTTGAACGGATTTTCTGTGATTTTTGAGGAAATTGAGTTGTTTTTGATGATCTGATCATAGATTCATGTTCTTGAGGATGAGATTCACCATTTTGGGTGTTTAGATTCGATTTCTATCGGTTGAATCAAAAATTGGACTGTTTGTGTAATTTTCCCTTGAGGACTAGGTGTGATATTTGGCATTAAGGGTCAAAGTGTGATTTTGCACACTTGAGAATGGAAATAGATTTTTGGGTTATTGTTGGGCATGTGAATTGCATATGCATTTACACGCATTTTGGTATAGCTACAGTACCAACATCTCATTCACATTGTTTCTGACACGTTACTGTTTCTGATATATTGTTTCAGCTTCCTGCTCCTGTCAGCGGGATCAGCCACCCGATAGTGCAACCGGGTCCTAGAGCTTTGGACATCCACGTGAATGGATGACAGCTTCAGACACATAGGTTGTGTCTCAAAACTGTGTATATGTTTTTGACGTGTTTTATCACATAATTGGAACCTGACTAATCTAAGGATTGGTTAACTAATAAATTGGATTACGTGAATAAATATTCACCTCTTTGATTTCAAAAATTATGTATATATATTTATATATATAAGTTTTCCATTGTTTTTGATTTTGAGTGCATGCACTGTTTGTGATATTATGGCTTTGGTTATGGGACACCTTTGCTACGGGGTACGTAGCCTTTAGTATACCAATGTATAAGATGACTCAACTATCGAGTTGACGATAGCCATGTTGCCCCGACCCGACACATGTTTGTTATTGGATTAGTGGCAGAATCCACAATCTTTATTGAGGTGGCAGAATAGCCTAGGCCTCACCACGATTGTTATTGTTATTAGTCTCATAATACTTATACACTGTTTTTCAACATGATACTAGTAGTATCATTTTTGCCAATACGCATGTGTTTGCCTTGGGTGTAAATGTTTATAAAATATGTTTCTGAAACGGTACTATGTATATAGTGTGTATATTTATGTATACTTTTCGTATACCTTTGTGCGGTAGTTTTCAAATGGTTTTCAAACCAGTGTTTGTGAGGCACGTATGAGGCAATATGGAGTGTTGTCCCTCACTGGGTCCTGACCCCCCTTTGTTTTTCTGTGTTGCCTTGTTTCCATTTTACAGGTTTCCATTTTACAGGTTGATTTCGACTCGGCAACCTTTTGACATCTACACCCAGTGAGGCACCGATACTTTTTGGTTAGTAGCGCCCTCTTGGCTGGGCTACGTCTTTTGTTTTAGAGCTTCGCACCAAGATACTATTGGGTTACGAGGTCTACCTATTTTGATTGTTTTCGTACTTGATTTACGATTGGATCGCTTGTATACAATTTCATATATGCTATATTTTGATATATTGGGTAAACATTATTTTCATTATCTTTATATATGAATTCTACTAAATGGTTTTATTATAAATGTTTTAAAAAGTAAACGGATGGGAATAGTTTTTGAAGGCTTGCGTGGGATGGGCTGGGTTTCCATAGACAGTTCACCTTGTACGCCGGTCATGACCCCAGGAATGGGTCATGACAACAGATTTTTGGCTTCGGCAATTGTTCCACATCTTAGTTACCAGTGAGGAGTCTTTTGGTTAGTGACGCCTATTGATCGGGCTCTTTTGTTTTCGTTAGAGCTCCGCACTAAGATGCTGATGGGTTACTGGGTTGCTTTTATACTCTGATGTATTTCATTGATTTCTCACAAATGTTATTTTGATATATTTATATATATTTATATATTTTTCTATTAAATGGTTTCATGTTTTATATGTTGAATACAACGTTTAATAAAATGTTTTGATAATTAAATGTTTGGTATTAACTCTTATCTTTGAGGCTTGTACGAGATGGACCGGGCTCCCACAGACTGTTCGCCTCGTGCACTGGTCATGATTCCGGAAACGGGTCGTGACAATTTTCTTGAGATGTTTCATCATGTCAAATGCTTCCATAGTTTCGAATTACTTTTGCAAATCCGTAACCATGGTGGAAAACATAAGACATGTGACGTCTGTCGAGTCTGTTATATGCTTGTCATAAGTATCATTTTGTGCTCTAGGGGCATTAGATGCTGGTACTTAAGGAATTATTGTATCTAGGATATAACTCTTCCTTTCTTGCTTAAGAACAATTCTTAAGTTTCGAGACCAATCAAGGAAGTTAGTCCCATTCTATTTCTCCTTCTCAAGGATGGATCACAAAGTAAAGGTTGATGTGCTGTTGTTTGTTACCATTATATCTACATACAATATCTATGCAAAGATTAATAAGAGGTTTTTTGATTACTCCTACTAAAATTAACATCCCTAAAGTTAATTTAAAAATATTGGGTGCAAGACCCATATTTCACTCAACATTAAGTCGGCTGAGCTAGTCCTTAACCTTATATATTTAGGTAGAAAACTCCTTTTCAATTTTATCATATATAACTCTTGCAGTTCTAGGGATTTTGACATCTCATATCTTGGCATTTAAATCCCTTTCTATGCCTTAGGCCCAAAACCATTTTGATAGCCATGTTAAGTCTAACCATAACTAAAATGTAGATACAACCATGATCTACCCTTGCCTCACTAAGGTAATCGGGTGCACCCCGCGGAGGTAGAAACTACACACCGACGAACATAGCCTTGACAAATATTGATTATGAAAGGCATTTTTCAACTTACTATTTATAGGGATTAGGTTTGTTTGTTTGTGTGGGATAAAACATACAATCATACAATCATGACATATATGCATCACATGTATATATAGAATAATTTAAACGTGACATGACAAAGCCCAAATCTAAGTTTGATCTCACAAGCCAATGTGAAGATTAAGGTCAACCTTGGGTGGCCTTCAATCTTCATTGCAACGAACGGCCTCCATCTTCTTTTACATAAAATGTATATATAAAATCTATACGAACCTGTTCTAAAAGAAGAATAGGCACACTTGCCAAAAAACAACAATAGGCCGTATTTAAAATAGGTACATTCGGCCAAAACCCTTACAATTAATAATAAAACCAGTCACATAGGTTTAATTGGGCCAAGTCATGCATCATGCATATTGAATCATCATTCAAATAAACACAAATAAATATCATTCAATTAATCAAATAACTACATTAATTAAACGTTGGATGTGTAAAGTGGTTTCGCAAGCTAGTTGCGAAGGAGGTTCGAAATTCGCATTGCTCATCAAATTCAAATGAGTTGCTAATTTTAAACCCCAATCTGTATTAATCTCATTAATTCCTGAATCCCATAATCAAATTATTATTCAATCCATTATTTATAATCGCATTATAAAAATCGCATCTAAAAACCTAATTGGCTTTCTAAGTAAATCTTAACATCCTATGTAAATTCAACATTTACATACCATTCAACCATTAACATATAAACCGAGTTTTATCTTGCTAAATTAAATCCTAACATGCATCATTAATTCAGAAATAATATCATAAAAATTAAAGCAATGCCGAATAGATTAAACAACACAATTATATCACATATAAAAGGAATCGTAAATGTTGATGGTGCAAGTGGCTCTAATACCACTGTTGGAATTCGTAACTAATTTTATGACATTCATAAAAATATAACGCAGTGGAAATAACAAATATTTTAACCTAGAATTCTACCAAGGATCCATGCATATCAACATACACGATTAAGGTTAGTGGTTCTACCTTAGATCCAAAACTTGATTGTTTGATTGAATGGAGTGTTAGTGTTGCTTTTAGTATTCTAGGTCGAATCTCATTTCCTCACATTGCCTTTGCATGAATGTGTCTGAAGGTATCCACACAAACAAACTCACTTTGGATTGGTGGAGTGTACTAGCACTTAGAATCTCTATTCTAATTCTCACAAATAATTTTCTCTCTTTTATTTGTGGCACTCACAAATTTGTCTTTGCCATCACCATTGAATAAATTTGGCCTAGCCACTCCTATTTATAGGCACATGGAAAACCCTCATGAGGCCGAATTCCCCTTTCTTGTTCCACAAGAATAGGAACTCCTAATTAGTCATGGACTCCTAATTAGTCATTGTGTGTGCCAAATTTCTTCTTGTCACACAAGAATAAAGACTCCTATCAAATATGAGGAGTTTGTGCTGAAACCCTAGTCATATGTGCACTAGGTTTTTATTTTCTTGTCCCACAAGTGCTAAATTTTAATAGACCCATTAATGGTTACTTGGGCTTTTAATTACATAACACATTATCATTAACACAAATCACTCTATTATTAAAACATGGACTGAATTATGTCACACATAATAATACACCCAAAAACATAATAATAAGTGATTTATATTAAAAGCCCATTACATTAATGGATAATGTCTTATAGCATATTTAAGACACAAACTATTAAAACCCTAAATTATTAATGATCAATCAAATTAATCATCTTAATAATTCAATTACCATAAGAGAGAATATATGCAATCCAATCAAATTTGTTCTAGTGTGTGATCCAATAGAGCCACTCGAAATTGGCAATGGGCATTGTCCTAAAACTTGGACCCATTGTCCATAAGTGATATCTAGTAGTACATTATGGCAACCCAATATCAAGTGGAGTCAGTGATCTGAGTTAACCTTTCACATTTTAATATTTAGTCATTTTCTCTCATGATATCTATATTAAGCATAAGGAATGGTTACATGTCAATCTCATATTGCTTATTGTGTTTCTTGATCCTAAGTAGATTGATATAACAAATGACATTGATAACCCTTTTATCAATTCATTTGAGTATGTATGCATTCCATTAATCTTACTCATCAAGTGGCTTAGAGATATCACTCTTTATAAGATGAACAAATTCATCACTCTCACTATCACTCCTCTACAAGATTCATGACATATCCAATCATACTTTTATTGTTACCCTGTTACGGATGACATTTGACTAAGTTAAAATATGTCATTCCTCATGTAGGAGTCGATAATGAGTTTTAGTTAGAGGACTTAAATATCACCACTGCATGAAAGCTATTTATGACATCAATCTATGAAGTACTTTCATAATGGGCTAGTCCAATACATGTTTCCTAACATGTATCAATGTTCTAAGTGATATCTCCTATCCATAGTCAATAAAACATGATTATCCATTTAACAACATACTAGCCTTAATTCATTATCATTCCCATGATAACAATGGATTAGGGACATTTAGAATAATATTTCTTTTACCTTATGGTTTACTATCGATTCATACTTGATGTCATAAGGAATAATAAACTATTCATGGAAGTTTTTATCTTTATAAAACATATTATTCCATAGATATGAAAAGAAGTGCCTCTTTATTTAAATAAATCAAATGACAATGTATAAGAATAATTGGACTAGGGCACAAAACTAACATTCCCATCCATATAGAAACATGGTGGCTTCATAGTTTTGGATATGCTGATAAGGTTCCTCCTTTCCCTAGTAAGCCGACAATTACGACATTTTAAACTTTGGAGGAAGTGGTTTTCCTATGATCTCCTTGGTGAATAGGACTTTCATCCTCTGCTATTTTTTTCTATAGAAACCAGCTACCTCTGTTCAAGGACTTCATCAACAATTTTCTCCATGTCTACCACCTCTCTAACATTCATTGAGGGTTGATGCTCTATTTTGATCTTCCTTGAAGGAACCTTAGGATACCCTTTGCAGGTACTCTCCATCACTTCAAAATAGTTCTCTTTCTTGATCTTAATGCAAGCTTTGGGAACTGGGGCATTGACGTGCTCTTATCAAGGTAGAGGATTTTGATGTTCTGAAACTTGAAGAAGTCAATGATGGTTTTCTTACGAAACGTCATATATGCTCACCGCTTCTCCATTTCAAGCATAAGTGTGTAAGATGGGTGGAAGAACCACTTGAGAAAGAAACTGCTAGAACAAGGTCACCATATCGCCTAGAGCTCTCTAGTTCTCCTCATTTTGCTTCACCAATGTCTCGTAGTCGGCGAGTGGAACAGTAAGGATAACAGTTCTTGATGCTTCCACTCCAGCTCTATCACCAAATCCTCTCATCTCCTCCTCATAATGCCCAGCTTGGTGGGAAGGTGTCTGTACCATGGTGTATGTTGTGGATGTTCTTGATGAAATTATTGAACGTCGACAAGCAAGGCATTTCTTTTGGTTTACCACAAACATCGCCAATTGTTGTTGCCTCAAAACTTGAACAACAATAATAGAGAATACATGAACAAAATGGACTTTAAACAACACCTCAAAACCTACAAACATGAAACATGATGAGGTCGAGTTGCTACCTATGAGAATCTTTAACGCTCAAGTCAATAGAGATTTTGACAGAGTATCAGTATGAGTATTGAGTAATGTGTACCTTGACAAGTTGGCTCCCATGTCTATTTATAGGGTGGTACTTAATGGGTAAGTGTTAGTGTCCTGTAACGTTTCTTTATTACAATCTCCCAGTTAAATATATTTAATTGGGTTTTTACCCATGTCTCATCAAAATTAAACTCTCATATTTTTATAATATTGTGATTGACTAGCCAACAAGCGTGGAGATATTTGATACGTTGCATTTTAGACATATTTTATGTTGCATTTTGTGTGTGTTTTTGCATTATTAATTATTATTATTCGTGTCTTTTTATGTCTTTATGCTTCTTTGGTGTTTTAGGTAGAATATTGGTGAGACATGAAGATTTGGAGTTGTTTTTGTGCATTTTAGGCAAAAAACTGCATTTTTGCATGGGCATGCCAAAGTAGTCGCATTGACTATTTTGACCGTGGTGCACTGGACCGTGTGCTGCACTTATGAGCCATAATTTGGACGTGTTTGAAGGCCAAATATTCTGTTTTTGTGTTGGAACAATATTTTTAGGGTCATTATTATTATTTTAGGAAGTTTAATCAGACTAGCATTAGGTTTTAAGGAGATACCATATATATACTCCTTAATTAATGGTTGACAACTATCTTTTCTTGATTCTAGCATTCACTCACATTCTAGGGCGACCACTCTCTCTATTTTCATACTTTATTTCTCCTAGCATGTGTAACTAAATCTCTTTCTAGTCAAGGTATTTTCGAAGTTCAATCCTACAATGTTATAAGACTTTTATTTTAATTTTTATCAAATATTTTGAGTATTTATTCAGTTTATGTGCCTTATTTCTTTTATTATTGTTTATGTTGATTGCATGATGTGGCCAGTTGTATGATTGAATGAACAATATACTATTATTTAGGATTGATAGTGCATCACATTGATCCTAATATAGGTAAAAAAAATAACTAGAATTTATGTGGTTTGGGCATTGTTCAATGTTATGGAACTAAATAATCTGGTTTAAATAAATCACATCATTTTTTTGTTTCACTGGTTAGGATATGGGTCTCTTTGGTTCTTACTGCTGCCATAGATTAAATCTTGCAGGGCGTCCAAAGAGTTGTCTAGTAGTTAGAGAAATAGTCTACATAGTGTCCCAGGGCTATCGAACAAGTAAGAAAAGATTGTTTAATTGAGTGCATTACCACTAATTATAACTCTATCTATTAAGATGTTTGATGTTTATCTTTCGTGTCTGTGATCAACTGAAAGGATTGAACAGAGAAGTACCTTGGCTAGAATTTTATTATTATTGATTTATGTTATATTTTCCTTCCCGCATTTTTACTGTTTTCGAATTACAAACTTTCAATTTTGGTTTCCTGCAATTTTGAATTCTTTTATAACTTCTGCATTTTATTTAAGTTCTTTTTCTGGAAAGTAAACAATTCTTTACTGGTCTCTGTGGATTGACCATGCTCACCACTTTACTCATTTATTATTCTTGAGTAGGTTAATATTATTTTGATCGGTTGACACCCCATCAAATTTGGCGCCATTGCCAGGGACTTTTGCATATAATTATTTATTTGCTTTTACTACTGATCTTTTTTTGGTTATGTATGCATTCTTCTTTGTCAACAGATAATCTTCTGTACAATCCTCAGATAGAGAAGATTGCCAGACAATTGAGGAAAGAAGCCAGACTTTGCAGGGAACAAGCTTCTAATTCTACGCCTTCACTACCCGACTCTGCTAAAAACGTGGCTTCCTTTATTGAGACAAAAATGGTATAAAACAACAATGTTGTACCAGTTGCGATTCCACCTGAACAGACTTTAAGAGACTTAGCTGCTCCACTTGTTGCTCAATAACCTCTGTGTATTCAGTACCAACCTTTGGGTGCTTCATTCGAGTTGAAATATGGTTTAATTCAGCTCTTGCCGAGATTCCATGGTTTGGAAAATGAAGATCCTAACAAGCACCTTAAAGAGTTCCATATTGTTTGTTCTAGTTTCATACCTCAGGGCATTTCAGAAGATCATATCAAACTTCAGACTTTTCCTTTTTCATTAGCCGACCGTGCTAAAGAGTGGTTGTTCTATTTGCCACTGGGTTCAATTGACACATGGATTGATATGGTTCGATTGTTTCTTGAGAGGTTCTTCCCTGCATCCAAAGTTGTAAACTTAAGAAGGGATATTGCATAATCAAACAGAAAGACACAAAAACTCTGTATGATTACTGGGAAAGATTTAAGAGGTTGTGTGCAAGTTGTTCTCAACATGGTATTTCTAAACAACTCTTCATTCAATATTTTATGATGGTCTTCTTCCATTGGAAAGATGAATGTTGGATGCATCTAGTAGTGGAGCTATTATTCGTAAGACCCCTAGAGAGATTTGGAAGTTGATTTTGGTCATGGCTTCAAACTTGCAATGGTTCAGTTCCAAAGCTGAATCCAACACAAGGCGTGTTAATGAGGTACACCCTAGATCTTCTGATCCAATAATTGATGATATTGCTTTTTTTTGTAGTAAATTGTTTCTTTGGTGAATAAAATGGCTACTAGTCAAGGGAAACTACACGTAAGATACACGCCTGTGGGATTTGTGGTGTGCAATAGCATCTAATTGATGCATGTCCTTTATTGCAAGAAGATGGTTTTGCTAAAGTCAATGCCTTGGGGGCTTATACACCTAATGCTTGGAAGAAATATGTCCATACTCAAATTCATAAAATCCTGGCTAGAGAGATCATCTAAACTTGAGGTATGGAAACAACAACAATTCGGGTCAGAATTCCTCGCAACAACAGTATATGCCATGATCTGATAAGTCACAAGGATTAGAGGAAATAGTGAAAAACTTGGCAATGTCTACTTAGCATCTTAGAACACCTACACATAACTTTCAGGTTCAAATAGAGGCAAGATTTTCTAAGCTGACAGATCAAATTGGCAAGTTAACTACCTCTGTTAACAAGTTGGAGAATAATGGAAAGTTGTCTTCAATCCAAGATAGAATGTAAATGCAATTGTTTTTAGAAGTGGCACAGAAATCCAGGAGACTAAAAAAATGTCACCCCTTCAACATGCCCCTGCAAAAGTGACTAAAACAAAAGCAATAGCTTCAAAAAGGTCTCAAACCGCTTCTATCATTGTGAACCCAAAAAAGTCACCTTTTCCACATAGATTGGCAAAGAAAAAGAAGGTATTAGATGATTAAGAAGTATTGGAAACATTGAAGAAAGTTGAGATCAACATACATCTACTTACTGTAATCAAGTAAGTGACAAGATACTGCAAGTTTCTGAAAGAGTTATGCACTAGTATGAACAAGTTAAAGGGCAATGAAAGAGTTCATATGGGTGAAACAGTTTTTTTAGTACTCGAAAAAAAGATGCCTATCAAAGAGAAGGACCCATGTATGTTTACTATACCCTGTGAGATTGGTAATGCTGGAATTGAAAAGGCTATGTGTGATTTAGGTACTTCTATTAATTTGATGCCTTTATATGTTTATTCCATATTAAATGTTGGTCCTTTAAAGCAAAATGGTGTTATACTAAAATTAGCTGACCATTCTAATATTTTTCCTGAGGGTATTGTTGAGGATGTTTTGGTGCAGATAAACAATTTAGTCTTTCCTACAGATTTCTATGTGCTAAATATGGAAGATGATGGTACTTCCAATTCTAGATTGTTGCTTTTGGGAAAACCTTTCCTCAAAATAGCCAGAACTAAGATAGATGCGCATGAAGGAACTTTGTCTATGGAGTTTGATGGTGCTAGGATCAAGTTCCTCATTAATGAAGCAATGAAACATCCTAATGTTTGTTCTTCTATTTTTACTGTTAATTGTTCTGACCCCATGAAAGAAAAGTTTTTGGATTTTCATGTTGACGATTCTTTGTAGGTCGTTTTAACTGAAAGTAATATAGAACATGATTTGGCAGAGTTGGAGTCGAAATGGGTATTTTCTTAGCCCCTTTAAGAAGTCGTTTCTGATATGCAAGTCATGCCTGTGCTTTTTGTAGAGACAAAATTTTTGTCAGTCACCACTTCAGAAAACAAGCTTGTGCCATCCATCTTTAAGTCACCTGAGCTTGAACTGAAAACACTGCTTGGACATTTGAATTATGTTTTCCTAGGTGAGTCAAATACACTTCCTATTATTATTTCGAATAAGCTTACCTTGCACGAAGAAGAAAGGTTGGTTTGTGTCCTCAGAGATAACAAAAAAGCGATTGGCTAGACCATTGCAAATATCAAAGGTTTGAGTCCTTCTATCTTTACCCATAGAATATTATTGGAAGATGACCGTAAACCTTGCAGGCAGCCACAGAGACGTTTAAATCCACCAATTATGGAGGTGGTAAAGAAAGAAATCCTTAAGCTCCTTGATGCAGGTGTCATATACGTCATTTCAGATAGCAAGTGGGTAAGTCCAACTGAACTTATTCCTAAAAAGATTGCTATTACTGTGATTGTGAATGAACAAGGTGAGTTAGTTCTTACCTGAATCCCTAATGGTTGGCATGTATGTATAGATTACAATTAGTTGAATGCAGCTACACGTAAGATCATTTTCCACTTCCTTTCATTGACCAAATGTTGGAATGTTTAGCAAGTCAATCTCACTATTTTTGTCTAGATGGTTATTCAGGATTTCATCAGATTTTGATCGCTCTAAAAGACCAGGAGAAGACAACATTCATGTGTCCCTATGGTACATTTTACGTATAGACGCATGCCATTTGATCTTTGTAATGCACCAGCAACTTTTCAGAGATGCGTGGTAAGCATATTTCCTGACTATGTGGAGAATTTTATTGAAGTTTTCATGGATGATTTTACAGTTTATGGCAATTCTTTCAAATCTTGTTTAGAAAATTTGAATATAGATGCATTGAGACAAATCTTGTGCTAATTATGAGAAATGTCATTTTATGGTTGATCATGGCATTATCTTAGGCATGTAGTTTCAGCTAGAGGAATAGAAGTTGATAGATCTAAGATTGATGTTATCAAATCGTTGTCTTACCCCACGAATGTGCGGGAAGTATGTTCTTTTCTGGGACACACAGGTTTTTACAGGAGGTTTATTAAAGACTTTTCAAAGATTGCACATCTGATGAGTGAGTTGTTGTAGAAGGATGCAAACTTTGAGTTTGATGATTCCTGTAAAGTAGCCTTTCATGTTCTAAAAGAAAAGCTGATTTCTGCACCAATCCTGCAAAGCCTAGATTAGAGTCTTCCATTCGAGTTAATGTGTGATGCTTTTAACTATGTTGTAGGAACAGTCTTGGGTCAAAGAGTCGGCAGAGATCCACACGTGATTTACTATGCGTCCCAAACTCTTGATTCAGCTCAATCAAACTACTCAACAACTGAAAATGAAATGCTTCCTGTTGTGTTTGCCTTGGAAAATTTTAGATCTTATCCATTGGGCACAAAAGTGATAGTTTATTTAGATCATATTGCTCTCAGGTATTTAATAAATATGATGCTAAACCAAGGCTAATTCATTGGGTTTTATTATTGCAGGAATTTGATATCGAGATTAGAGACAAGAAAGGTGGTGAAAATTTAGTTGCAGAGCATATAGCAGGTTATCCAACATTTCAGAGACTAAAAATACGATCTCTACAGAGTTCCCTGATGAGCACCTGTATGCGTTGGACACTACAACATGGCCCTGTAGAAATCCGTGGTATGCTGATATTTCTAATTTCTTGACTAGCCATGGCTTTCCTGAAAGTTACTGCAAATCTCAGAAGTGACTCCAAATATTATATTTGGAATGACCTATACCTTTGGAAGGTGTGTTCTGATCAGATCATTCGCAAGTGTGTACCCGAATATGAGATTCCTTCTATATTACAATTCTGTCATTCTTCAGCTTGTGGTGGTCACTTTAGTCCTAATCGAACAATAAAGAAAGTGATTGAATAAGGTTTGTATTGGCTAGATATTTTTAAAGACTCATATGCATTCTGTAAAGCTTATGACAGATGCCAACAGGTAGGAAATATAAATCACAAGAATGGGATGCCTTAAACACCCATACTTGTTTATGAAATTTTTGATATTTAGGGTATTGATTTTATGGGTCCTTTTCCTTCATTTGTTGTTAATCAATAGATTATTCTTGCTATTAATTATGTTTCAAAGTGGGTAGAAGCAAAAGCTACCCGAACTAATGATGCTCGAGTTGTTGTAGATTTCTTGAAGACCCATATCTTTGCTAGATTTGGCACTCCTAAAGCTATCATTGGTGATTGTGATACTCATTTATGCAATTGGGTTGTTGAAGCTTTATTTAAGAAGTATGGTGTTACACACCGAGTCTCTACTGTTTATCAACCACAGACAAATAGGCAAGCTAAATATCGAACAGGATTATCAAAGGCATTCTTGAGAAAACTGTTAATTCTAACAACAAGGATTGGAGTATGCGACTAGACGATGCACTTTGGTCTCACAGGACTGTATACACGACCCCTCTAGGTATGTCCCATTATCGTCTTGTCTATGGTAAATCATGTCACCTTCTTGTTGAGATTGAGCACATGGCATAGTGGGCTGTAAAAGAGTGCAACACAAATTTTGATGAGGCTAGGCAGCAGTGAAAATTGCAAATTCAAGAGCTTGAAGAAATAAGAAACCATGCCTACGGGAACTCGACGATCTCCAAATCCAGAGCTAAAGCTTTTCACGATGCCCGGATAATGGAAAAGCATTTTAAGGTAGGTCAAAAAGTACTTCTTTTCGATTCCACCTTAAAAATTTTTGCAGGGAAGCTTCGATCCAAATGGTTCGGTCCGTTTGTGATTGTTCATGTTTATTCTCATGGTACTATTGACATACAAAGTTTGGAAACTAGTAAAACTTTTAAAGTTAATGGGCAACAATTGAAACCATACTATAAAGGGTTTGTGCCATGCTCTTTTGAGGTTGATTATGTTTTTAAAACCTATTACAACTGAGCATGGCTAAGTCCAACTAAGACGACGTTAAAGAAACGCATTTTGGGAGGCATCCCAAGGTTAGTTTGATTTTAATTTTATTTTCTTCTTTTTTTGGTTTGTCTAATTATTTTCATGTGAATCTTTAGTTGTTGTTTGATCCAACAATTTGTGCCTATTTGGAGTATGTTTGCCTTCATATTATTGTTTAACATTTGTTGAGGATATGATTACACTAGGTTTGGAAGATGGACTTGCTTTGCAGTGCAATTAAATTAAGCAAATCATGAATTGGTGTAAGAAATTAAGTGTGGGGAAGCTATAGGAGTAAAGACGCGCGTCTATAAAAGACACATGCATCTCGCGACCCAAGTCAGAGATATCTAGAAACAACGACATTTTGGCTTAAAAAAACGACGTTGCTTTTGTTCAAATCGTCCAAACAGCAATACGATGCGTATTGGTTTTAATAAGGCAGTCCACCATCAGCCCTACACGATGCCATTTTGATGTACAAGAGGGTCAGAGATGGAATTCAGGGTATCTTGGTTTTTGGATCCCAATTTTATACCCTAATTTCACAAACTCAAGACCACAATTGTGTCTCATCACCAAAATTCCTCTTATTTGTCTCCTACAAAGCCGACCCGTCATCCCCACTACAAACCCTAGCTTTCCTTCATCAACTTCAACTTCTACCATGCCAATCCTCAAATCTGAAGCACGGTTTCGTAGCCAACAACCACCATCTGAACTAAAGATGCCCTTCACCATCGCCACACCACCATGCACGACAGCTGGGTCTTCAAGTCACCATCATCACCAACCAGAGAAGCTTTCTTTTCACTCTCTCTCACTTTTTATTATTTATATAGTCTTATTGCACATTGAGGACAATGTAAGTTTTAAGTATGGGGATGCGGATTTTTGTTTTGTTTGTTTGTTTTTATGTTTGTAATTGTGATTTGTGTTTGTGATTTTTATTATTTTTTGTTTTTTTTTGTGATTTTTGCGAATTATAAAATTTTTGTGACTCATTCTGCTTGTTTGTTACGTGGTTGCATGTGTTGCATAACATATTTTGTCTTTTCTGCATGAGTTTTCAGTACTATAATGAATGACTGCATGATTATGTCATAATCATGTTTTAGTTTTGTTGCATGTTCATATTACATGTAGACATCCCTTACTTTGTTTTGATGTGTGAACTTGTCCTTAATCATTCGATAATTTGAAACTTTAGGCATCTTAAGGTCCAAAAATCCTAACATACCCATTTGTGCAAAAACTTGGATTTCTATGCATCTTAAATTCAAGATTAAACAACCCTTAGTAATAGAGCAAAAAAGGATCAGTTTAAATTCACACATAATCCCGTGAGACTTAGAGACATAAACACTTTATTTTCTTGTTGTGTGATTTATCATTCATAGTAGGACCCTGATGGGATTTGTTATAGAGTACATTTCAAAGACCACACCATTTTTATTGAGACGCTGAAATGATGAAAGGCATTGTTTGTTAACCTTTTGTCTCATCATTTTTCTTTAGTATCTACCCTTTTATAATTATTTTGCTACTAAACATGTCTTATGTATGATTTTTGTGCTTAAATTATGAAGAAGCATAACTACCCAGATGTGATGTATTGTTGGAAAGTAATGTTGCTTGCTTTAAAAAAAAGAAAAGAAAAACCGACAAAAAAAAAGAAAAAATATGCAGCAATGAAAAATAATGGAGGAAAGCAATGCAATTAGTAGTGAAATATTATTGGCAGCTTTGTTTTAAAGGAAGAAAATACATGTATTTTCTCTAAAACTGGGCTTGAATCTGAAGATCTTGAACCTGAACCTAAAATAAACATTGCTCAAATAAAGGCGATTGTTAAAGAAAGGGTAAACCTCAGACAGAGTAATACCTTCCATAGAGACGGTATCTGTTGCTGGGTAACTTTCACTCCAAGCTCGAGAACACCCAATTGTTGGCCCATGCTTTTTCAGAAATTGTCTCTTGGGCAGTGTCTTCGAGCCCATCTTGAGTGGTACGCTCTGGCGATTGGGCGGGTGTATGACTCTGTACAATAGGTTTAGATGGCACTTCTTGAGCAATACCACTCAAAGATAGAGCCATGGGGCCTTCAACCTCCGTCTCCTAGTGCGCTTGAAAGTAACACTATGGTTAGCATAAGATAGTACTTATGATATCCTTATCACATGATTAGTACTCACTTGTGCTCGAGTTAACAGCTCGAGTTCAGATGACCCAAAGTCAGCCCTTGAACTATCTCTAGGTCCTCGGAGCATCCAGTGGCCTTGGGCCTCCAGTTTTGATTGTTCGATCTGGTCAAGCAAAGTAAAATCAACAGAAGAAAAATTATGTATTGCTTGTAAATATCAACAAGCAAAGTAAAATCACAAAGGGAAATTACATACTATTTGTTGGAGTTGGTGGTCTTCCTTTTCTTTTCTATACCCTAGAGGAACTTTTTGTTTTTCTTTCTCTTCTGTTGTGGGCTTTGCCTAATGGGAGACGGATTTTGTCCCTTTTTCTGCTGAAAAGGGAACCTTAGGATGAGAAAGTGTTAGTGACAGCCCTTCTTTGACAACTTCTACCCGAGCATCCATAAAATTACAAAGTATGATGTCTCAGGCACTCTAAATAGTTTTCTTTATCCTTTAGGAGGCAAGTCCTAAGGCCATTTGCAATACAAGCTGAGTTAGTGATGATGGGGATACTTTCATGGCATTGATAGCGTGAAAAATCAAAAACTTACATTTGTGAAAAGAAGTGGCTAAAGCTTTCTTGGCTAGATGGACCATTCTTTCATCGGCAAGAGATTCAAATTGAAACTCCTTAGGTGATGCTCCTATCCGATCTGATGAAGCCGTTTCACCAGCTTCGGGAAGTATTTGTCTTAATGGAAGCGGCCGATGAGTTTTGGGTTTTTTGGGAGACGGGACAACAATCTAAGTAACATCCTCGAGTGGTAAATCCTCACTTGACATGTTAGGTGCATCTTCCTGAATCTTCCTTTTACGAGAAACTGCTGCCTTTTGAGGGGAGGCGATAACTTTCTCTTCTCGACCATTGTCTTTTTCTCTTTCTCGACCTTCTTCTATTTATCTGCCTCTTTCCAAGCTTTGTGGAGCATTTGGTTTGATTCTTAAAAGGAAAGCAATAGCCATCAAGTTTATTAAAGAATGAGCACATGAATTTGGGTTTAAAGGTATACCTTTTCGTCTCCAAACTTCGTTCCAAGGGAAAGACAAATCGTTTAAAAAATGAGAATGTCAAAAGCTTCCCATAAAGCGTCGAAAGTTTGAGTGGCACCTACACAGCAAGATATTTTCTCGGGGAATGGTCGTCGTAGGTTTTTGTCAATGCTTCAATTCGAATAAGAATCAACTTGCCAAAGGCTCATTTTTATTCGTGTGGGTCGAGGGTTGATTGATGATGCGAAGGAAGGGGCGAGAAACTGCTTATACCAGTCCAAACTGTCAACTACAGAGAATGGGAGTATAGAGTTTGACCGAAATATGGAAGCCATTTGGACTAGATGTTAGGAAGGTGAGTTCATGAGGATGGAGAATTGAATTCCAAATGGGGTAGCTCAGGCTGAAATTTTGCCACAAAAAAATTGGTAGTCTGGGTTTTTGCAAACTCTGAGGCAAAAAGGAACCATTCTTTGGGCGTGACTCTTTAACGGCTACCACCCTTGTTCCCCAAATACTCAATGTAGTCATCCACCGATATATGTTCGCCTACTTTCTTCATTGCAATGCTTCTCCCTATTTTTGCACCAGCTAATATGGCAGATTGGATGAAACAAACTTTTTCTTGGAAGCATCCGAGAGGCCATTATAAACAAGAACTAGGAGACTCAAATCGAATTCCAATGAGGCATCAAAATCATAAGAGGCCAGCAAAAAGTGCCCAAGGCAGAAGCCTTTTACTGGGACTCTTGGATTTTGTAGCCAAAACATATTTACAGAGGAAGAACCAATAAAAATCAGTAACTTCCTTGGATGACAAGCTTTCACCCTCGAGCATTATAGAAAGGTCCTTTTGGACGAGAGCGAAATAAGAGGAAGGCATCCGATCTTCGAAAGTTTTCAAATTATCATCCATCTTCACATGCATATCGTCGGAGATGGTTAATGGAAGTGGAGTCCCAACTAAGGGAGTAGCAATAATTGCAGCAATGTCGAGCAAGGTTATGGTCATCCATCCCTTGGGGAACTGGAATTGATTAAATGAGGGGTTCCAAAAGCTCACTAAAGCACTAATAAAAGGCCAGTTGAAGTCAATTTTCTCAGTCGATGCATCTATCAAACAACTGATACTCATTCGATCTTGTCAGGAAGTCAGGGATTTCGAGATACGATTCTTCACCCATTGTTGATACAATTTATTGGAATTTGTGGAGTTCTCAGGAATGGATTTGAGCCATTTGTAGACAGAAGAAATACGTCCGATGTCACCACTTAAGAGGAGGCCCTTGTTTTTTGTCAAAGGGAAGTGCTCAGCCATTTTCTTGAGGTTCGACTGTGAAAGGTGAAAGTTTGTGATAGGCCTAACCGTGTAGAACAGAGTTTCCTCAGACCCTTGACGGACGAATGTGACCTCTTCCTCTGGAATCTAAAATAGACCAAGCTTAGAGCACGTTCCTGAAGAAGTGAAAATCTTATGAGCAAGGAATTCACAATCTTCAAGGAGTGAGAATGAAGGAAGATCAGATGATTGAGAGGATTTAGGAACTGGTGAAGTTTTGGGAGCCATTGAAGAAATAGGAGATGCCGAAAAATGAGGAAACTTTGATCGGAAGTCCATGAAAAGCAAGTTACAGAGAACACAGGAGACAAAGTGGAAGTAGGTAAGGAAGTAAATGCAAAGATATCAACCTATTCATAGGGCAATAATAACCCTATTAATGATTGTGAATTTGGGTAAAGGTAGGAACCCGTCAGTTGTGTCCATTCAGTCCACTCGACGTGTCTTCTCGCACGGGGCATCTGTTAGACACATTTAATGCAATTTAATGCAATAAGCATGTGTCACACTCAGGAAGCACTGTCACTGCAGAAAGTGGGTTGCATTTAATAGGGAAGTAGAGTTGAAGAGTTCAAAAGACGATTATCCTTAACCTTGGGAAGCAGTACTCGATTTGTTGCATCTTCCCTCGGATAGGCCAACCCCAACCTAAGCTCAAGCATGGCTTGTAAGAATTGGCCGAGGTATAAAGGTTGAACGAAACCGAGAATGGAGCATTTGAGAAAAGCATACTTGACCAAACAGAGTCATCATGAGGACACGTCAAATGGAAGTTACCAAAACATGAGAATTGGACGTGGTAATGGGAGTGAGAGTTATGCATTGAGAATGTGGAACGAAAGTTTAGGAGATAACCGCTGAAACTCCTCAGTATAAATACAAAGAAAAGGAATAGCAGAGGACACACATCATAGACCAAACTCTTGCATTTTGATTTCTCGACTTTTCATTTTCTGTCCTTTTCATTTACAGTCTTTTGTCTTTTACTTTCCATAGTTTAATTGTTCATCTGTTTACTAAGAAGCATGGCAAATTTAAACCATTCCTTTGCTAATCAAGTAAGCATTTAGGGCTTGTTAGTTTTAATTATTGCCTTTAATTTTAAAGCATTTCAATTATCCTTATTGCTTTCGTTTACTACTTTTCTTTACATTTGTCCAAGAAGATCAGTATTCCTTGGTTACTTTGGTTTTCAGTTATAGTAGTTTAGTCACTCTCTTTACTTTACTTGCAACTCGGTTACTCTGTAGTTTGCTCGGTTACAATTCACTTTCGATTACGTTCTTTTCTTCGCACTTAAAGTCCTATGCTGCTATGCATATCCTAATCCCTTCTTTAAATTCATGCAACCACTTTCATTTGTTCCTTTCTTAAAATCACACGTTTACTAGGATACGACTTCCCGAGAAGAAATCTCCTAACACATTTGTTTCCTAAGTCATTGCAATTGAAACTTGGTCCACTGGCTGACAAAATAAACACTGGCTTATTGAATTCTCATTTTCTGCATGCTAGTTGAAGTAAGTTTATTCTAATGATGGCTTGTTGATATTGTCACCAGTGGCTTTGGATTGGAATCTTATTCTTGTTATGTTTCGATATTTCAGGTGGGACTTTTGAGTGCTTTATAATTTTGAGTGCTTTACTTTGGAAGGTAAGAATGGTGGCTCTGCAATTTTTGTTTTTGGCTTTTGATTAGTAGTAGGAGTAATAAAGTATAAGAACAATCTTTCATAGGGCTTTATTTTATAGGGCTAATCAATTCTGAGATGAATGTTTTATCTTTGACAGGCATTCTACTGATTGCGAGGTTGCGCTAATGATGCTCATAGCCTATTTGTCATACATTTTAGCTAAGGCACCATGTTCTTGAACTGAATCCCTCTCTTTAATCTTAAAATTTTTAAGGTTTATACACACTAAGAATAGAAATAGTTGGCGAATGATCTTTCAACCATTAGCTGTGAAGGTCTAAAGAACCATTATACATAAATTCTTTCTGAGATTATACATAAATTCATTAGTTTTAGACTAGTGTACTTAGTATATTGTTATACTTGGAATTAAGGTTACTTAATATACTTGCCACTAATTGCAAGTAGAAATTGGAACCATTTGCGAGTGTATTGTAAATATAAAATTTAGTGTCAATTCTCATCAGGTCATTCGAAAATTAGTTCATTTACACCTATTGTCTACTTTTGTACACGTAAAATTAATTAAGTAAAAGGTACATTAACTCATCCGTTCTTAATCATACTTTAAATCTTACTTTGTTAGAATCAATTTAAGTAAAAGGTCCATTAAGTAAAAGTTTATTTAATCATACTTTAAATAATACAAATCGGCACAGTTAAACATAATAGATTAAAATCTTACTCTGTTAGAATCAATTAAAACTTAATCAAATAGATAATCAATTTAAAAATAAGTTTACGAATCAAATTTTACTACTTGCTCAGTAAAACATATTAAAGATAGGTTTAGGAAAAATTAAATTGGACTCGTAGTTGATCTTGAAGCAAAATTTAAACATTTCATATGGTGATGCAATTTCCATACTTGCTGATACATTTTTGTTTTTTTTGAATATATCTTATTTTCTTAAGTATGGTGCACTATTGGAAGAGTGACATAATTGAAATTAAGGGTACTTATTATTCTTGCCTTAGATTGCAAATAGAAATTCTAACCATTTGCCTTTGTAATGTGAATATAGAAATTAGTGTCAATTCTCATCATTTAATTCCAAAATCAGTTCATTTAAAACTTTTTGTACACTTGTTGTCCACCTGTTGTACACTATATGTGATATTACAAATTGGCTTTTCTAAAAGCTCATGCAATTATGTCTCTCTAGCAAGAGAGAATACTTTTGGTTTGATCGTATTTGTAATTCGTTTATTTGTAAGTAAAATGTCGTATTGCTACAATTAATTAATTTGGACACGATAAATTCTATAAAGACACAAAATAATAAAATTGATAGGAGTTTAAAACTGAACATAAGTGTTCAAATGTGTTGATAGTTGTTACAATAGTGTTCAAAGGTGTACATTAATGTTAAAAAATGTACATAGGTGTTCAAAAA
>CAODLS010147836.1:0-13568 GCA_948243855.1 Flueggea neowawraea | reverse complement strand
ACATTCTTGCTTGATTAGGCATGCAAATTTAGAACACATCAGTATGAAAGACTGAGCAATTATCCTTTAGAACATGATTTTTCAACAGGGAAAGTTGACAACACCTTGTTTGTCAAAACCAAAGAAGATGACTTAGTCTTGGTACAAGGTATGTTGATGACAATATATTTGGTTCTACTAATATTTTTTGTGAGGAATTTGTTAACCTAATGTAAAAGAAGTTTGAGATGCGCATGATGAGGGAGTTGACCTACTTCATTGGATTGACGATCAAGCAAGTGAAGGATGATGCATTAATCAACCAAACCAAGTACATTGGTAATTTGCTAAAGAAATTTGGGATAAAGAGTTCTAAAGCTCTTGGAACTCAAATTAGCACTACAATAAAACTCACCAAAGATGAGCAAGGAAAACTGGTGGATGAGAAGCTTTATAAAAATATGATTGAATCCATTCTTAATCTTGTCGTTATTAGACTAGATATCATGTTTAATGTTTTCTTGTGTGCACGTTTTCAATCATGTCCAAATGAATCTCATTTGAAAGCGGTCAAAATGATTTTTATATACTTGATTAGAACTAATAATGTTTGACTATGGTATCCCAAGTGTGATGACTTTGATCTTATTAGCTACAATGATGTAGATTATGTCAGAAGCCAACTTGATAGGAAAAGTATATAGGGAACACGTCAATTCTTGGAAATGCACTTGTATCTTGGCTTTTTTAAAAAAAAAAACAAAATTGTATAGCTCTATCAGCTGTGAAAGTAGAAAGCTTATGGTGTAAAATGGTGGCGTAGTCTGTGTGATATTTTGGAAGAACTAGATTTGCACACGTAAATAGTTGTTTGTGTATGTAATTGATGTTAGTTAGTTGCCCTATTTTTTAAGTGTCCTTGTTGTATAGATAAATGAGGGTGTTACGCACGTAAATTGTTCAGTTTAGCATGTAATTGTTGGGTGCAGAATCAATTGAGTGTGTAAGTGGATGTTGCATACATAAGTCTAATTGATGTTATATTTGAGGAAATTAATTGTTCACGAAACCCATTTGTGTGCCCAAGCCTTTTTTTTTCTTACACGAGTTAGCCTAGAATTCAAAAAATAAAAACAACCACTAAAATTTCTCTCTCCTCACTCAAAACACGACTCTTTTAAAATCTGATAAAAAACATCATCTCCCTTTCACTTTGATTCATTCATTTTCACACCTAATTTTGATCCATATACACACATTTCCATTAGATTTTAAGCCCTAAATCAATCAATTTGACACAATTTCAGTTCAGAGGTGTTGTATTTAGGTTTCTAGCGACTGTGGTGATTTCTATACATTTGAAGTTAATTAGAGTTGTTTGCATTGATTATTGTACAATGACACCAAGAAAGGAAATGAAAAGTAACAGAAAGAATGCTCCAACTGTGTTGGAGAAAGACAAATTCTCCCATGCTACAAAGAAGCCGAGAACGAAAAGGGCTTGAGAACCCGCTCACCAAACTCATCAAGCAAGAGGTCATGCACATGTTCCTCCTCCTTCTAGGTTATTAGTGGTGATGTTGATGATGACTTGAACTTTGATGCTACAATATTTGTTGATAAAAAGGCTGAGACGTGTTATAACTCTACCATGGTGAATGAATTACTTGTGGATAGGGGTGGGCACCGGGCTGGGTCAGGCAACCCCCTAATTTTTCAGCCCAATTGACAAGGCTGAATGCTTGGCCCTAGCCGCCCATTCAAAAAGGGTGGGCAAGGCCGCCTGCTGGCCGATTTTAGAAAACCCAGGCTTGTCCCAGAAATTACTTCAAGCTGATTTTTTTGGCCTGTTCTGGCCCTACAGGCTTAAAACTCCAATCCAGACCCTGATATTAACAGGATTGGGTTCGGCCCAGGCCGCAGGTCGGGCTAAAATGCCTAACCCTACTTGTGGATAGTAGAGTTTTTTTTATTATTATAAATCCTTAAACTCTTGTGGATTGAGATTGGAGGAGAAATTCACTAGACATGGTTTTGCAAAATTTATTAGTGAAAGTGTTGATGTGTATGTTGATTTGATAAGATGGTTTTATGCGAATATGAGGAAGCATAAAGATGGTGATGATATTTGTAACAATTTTCCTGACTTTCGATTAGGTTCCTGATTTCTGAGGTGATGAGTTTGGTGTTCAGATCCTTGTATGAAACCAAAAAAGTGATTAAAGTTGAGGTTTTACTTGACTTTTGATGTAAATGAGTCTCGAGAGAGATTAAACTTATGTACCTAAGTTGGAATTGCATTTAAAGTATGAAATTAAGTGTGTTTTATGCGCATAGAAGTGAATTACATACGTAGGGAGAGTGAAAAATTCAAATAGAAGCGACCGGATGGTGTTTGGCAAGAATTGCACATGTAATTGTGCCTTGCGCACACAATTTTTGCGTGACAGTACTGCTTCTTAGTAAAACGGTGAGTTTCGATGGGAGGGCCTATAAATAGCCCCTCCACACCCTTTGTTCGGTCATTTTTCACTTTAAACACACCCAAACACTTCCGAACTCTCTCAAACTTCTCTTCCTCTCTTTCTTGCTCTCCTTCCAAATCCTTCATGTTTTTTAGGTAAGATCATCTTCCTAGCTCATTTCTATGCTCTTCCATGTTATGTACTCATCTAGAACACACATGCATGATTGATTGAGCATGCATTCATCCAAAAACCCTACTGTTTAACACTAATTCTTACTGATTTTGATGGAAACTCATGTAGAGAAGAGATCTAGGGCATACATGCAAGCCAATGAAGTAGTATGTGCATACATTCAAAGAATGTGGTCTTGCATGTTGAATGTGATGATGAGGTTGGACGAAATTAATGTGTTTAGCTACTAATCTAGTTTAACTTGTGGGTTTAGATGGAAATGGAACCATTGGAGTGTTCTCAGGTTGCTTACAAGGATTTAGTCTTTTATTAGGTTATGAAATTGATGATTTGATGATGTTTGGTGTAGTATGTTAATGGGTTATGTGTTAGAATTTGATATGCAGTGATTTGGATGCTTGAGAATCGGTTTGTATGTTGTTGTCTTGGTTCTAACGGATGTTGGGGCGCTTTTGATAAAAATTTTGTCGTAGGGACTGAAATGCAAAATTTTTATCATTTGAGGGCTGAATTTTAATTTAAGATAATAGAAGGATTAAGAGGTAATTTCTAAAAATTTGAGGGATTGACTTGTAAAATGCGAGACCTTATGGACTAAACTGTAATTTGGTTAAACATTAGAGACTAAAATTGTTATTTTACGACATGTTAGTTTATCGAAAGATAGAATTAGATACTCGATTGAAATTAGAGTTGATGGAGGAAGAGGGACTTAGAGGATATGTGGCCTTGAGTTCGAGTGAGGATGATGGTGAGGATGAAAATAGAGAGGAGGCACATAGAGTGGTTGGAAGGAGTCTAGTGGTGATCATTAGAGTGATGGTGGTGATGGCAGTGACTCTAGTAGAGATGTTACTAAGACCATGGGTTATGAGATCTTTCCATACCAAGCTTCCGAGTGATTTTGTCATTGCCATCTCTTCATTTTTCATTTTTCATCTTATAATATATCATTTAACATTTGTCATATATTTGACTCTTAATGGATTTGATGTATTTTGGATGATATTTTTTTTGTTCAATTTGTGCTTTCTTTATCTTATTGGATATTCCTCTTTATTGATTATGATAAAAAAAGGGGAGTTAATTGGGACTTGAGTTTGCAATTCTATAACTTCCGCACTTAAAACTTGATAAAATTCGTTTAAATTGGATAAAAGTGGTATCAATGGACATTGTAACTTGGATTGTGCTTAAATGTTTCAAAAAAAAAACCTTGCAAATGACTTATATTTGATTGAGTTGTATTAACTCAAGTGACAAGGCTAAACACCTTGATCGAGTCTGTTTTTTGTAAAAAAATTGATAGGTGCATGAACTTAAGGGGAAGTGCAAACTCTTTCATGTTTTGTCATCATAAAAAAGGAGGAGATTGTTAATCTAAAATTGGTTCACATGTGAAATCCCTCTAAGTTTTGATAATTAGAAAAATATAGAAGTAGTAAGATATTGCACACGTAATGCTTAAGTTATGCACATGATTCATTAAAATATGTGAACTTGTGCACGTAACTACACTTAAACACATTATTCCCGAAGTCAACAAATTGAGGATGAAGGACTTCAAGCACTCAAAGGTCAGTTGCATGCGTAATAGAGATTTAAGCACGCAAAGGAATCAACTGCGCAAGTAAAATGTTTAATTACATGCATAATAACCTCCAAGGAAAGATGGAAATTTAAACAGAAGTCACCAAGTTCGATGAGGGTAAAAAAATCGTGCACGCATCTAATGCTTTACACTCGCAAGTTTGTTGTTGCGTACACAAATATGGCTAACACTCGCAATTGAGAAAAAAATTTTACTTTCTGGAAAGTTGAAGGTATTATGGAGAAAAATATATTACGAACGCAAAGGTTTCTCACATCACGCAACTGATTTTGATTAAACACACAAGTACAAGAAGAGTTAAGGGTGGGATCTTTATTGACTTTTGAAGTAAAAAGATAGAGAAGGGAATTGCACATGCAAGGTGTAATGGTTATACACACAACCATAAGATGACAAGAATGACAGCTAGTTTTCTGACATATCACAAGAATATTCAAAAGAGAATGTCCATGTAAGAGAATATTCAAATAACTAACGGTAACAAAAAACTTCCTTACGCATGCAATTCTCAAAGGAAATTTAGGGGTGATCATTCAAAACGAAAACTAATTGTGTTACATACGTAAGTGAAAGAGCTATGCACGCTATTTCGGATGATATCAAGAGATGAGCATGCAAACAAACATTGTGCACGCAAAATGGAGCTGAAACTATAAGCATTGTGTATGGAAATGGCAATTACGCTATTTCACTTATGTCATGTTCCAGCTACAACGATTGTTTGTGTCACAACGACTCTAATTTCAAAAACAACTGTCATCGTAGGAAGAAGGACTATAAATAGCCCCCTGAAGCATTCAAGGGAAGTTAGAAGTTTTAGGTATTCATTGCTACATTCATTTTGCTATCTTGTGCTCTTTCTTTCTTCATTTCTTTAATACAACTACTCTTGTACTTTTTACTTGCAATCACTTGGCTTGGTATGTGATCTAGTTAGGCTATCATTTTTCCATTGGGAAAACATTGTAAAAACATTTACTTGCTTGAGTATTTTGTGAGGTTTTTCTCATTTGTTTTCTTTGAAAAATGAGAGAGTTGTAAGGGTTCTTTGCACACAAGTGAGAAACAAAGGCTTAAAGAGGTTTTCCTACATCCAAAAGTGAGGAGTTAGTGGATTCTCAACTCACGACTGCTCTTGGATAGTGGGCATAGTTCAAAGAGCATTGAACCACTATAAATAACGGCTTGATCTCTCTTTCCCTCTCTCTTTTACTTTTATTATTCATTGCCTTTGTTTATTACATTGTGGTGGTTTGAATTGAATTGTTTTTGCTCTTGATTTGCTTTGAAATAAAGAAATGTTTTCAAAAGGATTTAAAATTCTTGAACAATTCAATTCACCCCCTCTTAGATTGTCATTTTGGGACAATAAGAGTAAGGTTTATTTAGGGCATTTCTTTGTCGTTAATACTTACCTTGTAACAAGCATTCATTGCTTGGTGATTTCATAGGTTTTCTTATTGAAATTCCTTAGAAAAACAAGTATACAGGTTGCTTTATTATCCTAGAAAACAAGTGAGGTTGTAAAGAGATTTTTCTCCACCCGCAAGTGAGAAGTGGATGGATTCTATACTCTCAGGCGTGGCTTGAGTAGTAGGCTTAGGTCAAGAAGAACTGAACCATTATGAATCTGAGCTTTGATCTCTTCTCTTTTCTCTCTTTAGTTTTTTTGTTTCTTATTTATTTCCTTTTGAGTATTGGGCTTGTGAGTTAGACTATTTCTTATTTTTTTTCTTTGATTCATTGTGTAAAAGTTTTCAAAATTATTTTAAGTTTTTAAAAGTAAACTATTCACACCCCACTGAAATTGCCACCTTAATTAACACAAATGAAGTAAACAAATCACAAAGGAAAAAATGAGATCCTAAGAAATTGTAAACCACACAAGGCAAACAAAACAAAAACCAAAAAACATAATTCCCTCCCTTTGACAAACCCAACGAATCCTTGATGTTTCTTTACTCTACAGAGTTGCAAGAAGCCATGCGCCTAGCTTGAGTTGAGAAGTAGTCTATTAGGTAGAGTCAAATTTCTTAATTGCTCTTTATGAATCTCTCGGTCTCATTCTTTCTTAGACTAGATTAATCACCACCGCTGCCACACGACTCTCATTCTTCCCATCTCATGTCCCTTTTTTTCTTATAGGAGCGATGTTATTATTAGCCTAGACTTATCGAATTTTGCCTTGAAACCTTAACTCACTTTCTCTCTCTTACAATAGAGAATTATTTTTAAATGCAAAAACAACCATGGGTGATTTGGCTTTATTTCTAGGCGTCTTATGGGCTTTTATGGTTTTTCAAAGCATGCCAGACGACAGGAGTCATGGGATTTACTTCGATCTCTCTCTCATTCTAGTATGCTCCCCTGGTGTTGTCTCGATGATTTTAATGATATTTTGGCTAATCGTGAGAAGAAAGGGATAGTTAAACATCCTATATGGCTTCTGGAAGGTTTTCGTAGCGCAGTAGAAGATTGTCATCTTGCTGAAGTTCCTATGTTAGGAGGGCATTTCACTTGGAGTAGAGGAAGGGGTTCTTTGGAATGGGTTGAAGAAAATCTAGACCGGGTCGTAGCTAATCCTCTTTGGTTCCTGAAATTTTGGGATGATCGTGTGTGGAATCTTGGGGTCTCTTCATCGTATCACGTGTCAATCTTTATGGCACCCGCTCAAACTCCTTATAGACCTCTCACGCGAAAGTTTAGGTTTGAGAATTGGTGGCTTCTTGAATAGGTGAAGATTTGAAAGCATGGAATGGTAGCCCTGGGATGGATTTTAACTCAAAATTGAATGATTGTAAAAGGACTATGGCATGGCATAATGGTCAACGGGATGCTGAAGCAGTGCGCCATTTCAATGAAGCGAGAAATGCTTAGTTTGAAACCTTGGCACATCGCGAGATATTTTGGAAACAACGTGCAAAACAGAATTGGCTTCGGGAGGGTGATCAAAACATAAAGTTCTCACTCAGCATTTTCTGCCCAGCGAAAAAAAAAAAATCTACCAGCTAAAAGATACTGACGGTAATTGGTGCTCTTGGGGTTCAAGACTAGATGAGCTAATGTTGAATTATTTTGATGGGCTTTTCTCTACTTCTGGAGGCAACACTACAGCTTTTCTTGAGGTTGTTTTTCCCCGAGTCTCACACGAGCAGAATAATTTCCTCCTTGCTCCTTTTACAGCTCAAGAAATAAAAGAAGCTCTCTTCTCTATGCATCCGGACAAGTCTCCTGGCTTGGATGGTATGAACCCAACATTCTACCAAAATTTTTGGGACATAGTAGGTATGGATATCACCTCTGCTTGAGTTGATTATCTCTCAAATTGCTGCTTGCCTCAAGGCTTAAATGATACGTCCCTTGTTTTAATTCCTAAAAAGAAGAAACCTGAGATGATGGGTGATCTTAGACCTATTGCGCTGTGTAATGTTTTATATAAAATTATGGCTAAGACACTTGCTAATAGGCTGAAACAAATTCTTCCTGATATTATTTCTGAAGCTCAGAGTGCTTTTGTCCCGGGAAGACTTATTTCAGATAATATTATGCTTGCTTTTGAGGTTAAGCATTTTTTGAAGCGTAAGACTCGGGGTAAGGATGGGTTCATGGACTTGAAAGTGGACATGAGCAAGGCATATGATAGACTGGAATGGAGCTTTTAAAGGGATATTATGCTGAAACTGGGATTTGCAACTCGATTCTTATGTGTGTAACTATTGTTCGCTATATTATTTTGCATGATGGGGATGAACTGGGCCCTATCTTACCCCAACGGGGTCTCCGGCAGGGTGACTCGTTATCACCATATTTGTTCATTATTCGTGCAGAGGGTCTATCTATGATGATCCAACATAAAATGTCTATGGGGGCTTTGCAGGGAGTTAAAATTGCTGGAGGGGCTCCTACTCTTTCACACTTATTCTTCGCGGATGACAACCTTTTCTTTTTTAAGGCGAAAGAGGAGGCATGCCTGACTATGAAGGCTATTCTTGAAGAATATGAGCAAGCATCGGGTTAGCCTAACAATCTCTCTAAATCTTCTCTATTTTTTAGCTCTAATGTTAGAGAACACCAGAAATTGGCCTTCCAGAATTTATTGGGCATTAGTAGGGATAGTGGTCATGACAGGTACCTTGGACTCCCTTCTTTAATTGGCAAAAATAAAAGAGAAACATTTGCTTTCATTAAAGATAAAATTTGGCAGCGCCTTCATGGGTGGAAGCAGAAATTTTTGTCTAAGGTAGGGAGATAAATTCTACTTAAAAACGTTGCCTAAGTGATTCCCAACTATGCCATGAGTGTGTTTCTCTTGCCACTTCAACTGTGTGCTGAGCTTGAGAAGTTGATGAACTCTTATTGGTTTCCCGCATTTTTAAAGCTTGGTACTTTCCAAATAGTTCTTTTCTTAATGCAACGCTAGGAAATAATCCTAGTTATATATGGCGAAGTATCTTTGCAACTCAGAAACTTGTTAGGGATGGTTGCCGAATTGCATTGGGTCTGGAACTTCGGTTCAGGTTTGGGGCGAGCCTTGGTTAATAGGTCCCCAACCCTTTATTCAGTTTAAAGTTCTTGCAAGTTTGGATGGTATTACAGTTGATCAATTAATGGTGCCTGGAGAGAGAAGATGGGATACAGATATATTCCATGATATTTTTAACTCTGCTGACCAGTCACTCGTTCACCAGGTTCCTCTGAGTTTGTATGGCAGTCATGACAACATATGCTCTAGAAAGCTGCTACATGCTGCCTTCTTATGCTTGACTTGCTACAATCCAGAAGATTCCCAGTGGAGAACTTATGCAAACTGTGTCACAGAGACCCTGAGAGCATTTTCCATATTCTAGTAAGTTGCCCTTTTGCATCGGCTTGCTGGCCATTATCCGGCCTATTGTTTTTGTCAATATTGTTCATAATTTTGATTTTGCTCAATGGTTTGTTGTTGTCTCTTTCTCTCTCACTAAAAAAGATATACCTCTACTTATAATGATTTGTTGGGCTATTTGGCATGCTAGAAATGATGTTGTTTGGAATAGGAAATATTTTGTACCCCGGCAAGTTGTTGATTTTGCTGGCTCTCAACTTCACCAATGGTCACTTGTCAATAAAAAAATAACCCTGGTTTGGTTAAGCAGTGCATTCTTGACTCCTCTTTGGATGCTGTCAGTTGGCTAAAGCCTTCAACCGATTTCAAGAAGATAAATGTCGAGGATGCGCTATTCAAGGCGAAGGATCGACAAGGCTTTGGTATGGTGTTGCGAGATGTTCTAGGGAGTTTTATTGCGGCTAAATGAGTCCCTGTTTGAGGTGTTTCTAAAGTTCATGTCGTTAAAGTTCTTGGGGTGAGAGAGGCTTTAGGATGGATTAAAAGAAATAGCTAGTCTTCAGTCATAGTTGAAACAACCTCTTGGTTGGTGTTCACTGCTCTCCAGTCTTCTCATGGACAGGATACCTCGCCTTTTGGTCTCATTGCTGCTGATTGTACTGAACTTTTATCTGAATTAGATAATGTTAGTATGTCTTTTGGCCGTCGATCTGCGAACCAGGTTGCTCATGTGTTAGCTCGAGCTACTGGTTCTTTGAAAGATCCAGTGCTTTGGGTGGGTATACCGCCTATTTTTCTAATTGATGCTCTTGACTCTGATTTAATTCAGTAATGAATATTACATTTCCCTAAAAAAAATACAGATTGCTTATTCATCTGTTGTATCATTTTATTGTACTGATTTATTAGCCAAATTGCTATAGGTAAAGAGCATAATCAATTTTAATGTTACATAAGCAATAAAATGGGTTTTTGAATATTAGGGTTTGAGAAATGTGGAAGTTTGAGGAAAAGATAAAAACGTTGTTGTTTGGTATGAGTTTTTTTTAACAGTTTGGATCTTTTAGTTAATTTTAAAATTGGTATAATGTGGTGTTATAATTGGTGTGGGCCTTCGATTTGGTTTTTAATCCAGTTTAGGTTAGGTTTATACACATTGTTTTGTCTTCTTACACACATAAAAGCATGAGTAGACACTGAAGTTAAATAGAGTTAATTATATCAGTTGTCTAAATTAAAATTTAGATTTTGAAAAAAAGAAGACAAGGTTTCCTAATTGCTAAAGTCGTAACATTTTTAATGTCCAACTATCCATATACCATATTTTTAATTATTTAGTTGAAAAATGAAGGAATTAAGAGCACTCTAGGGAGGGGGCAGGGGGGATAGAGTGTTCCAAGCTCTTTTTGATCTTTGTCGATTTTCTTGCAAACACAAAAACTAGCTAAAGATATTAGTAATTAGGTGTAAGTGTGTGATTTTGAATAATCAAAATAAAACAAAGTAAATAGAGTAAAGAAAGATGCAAACACAAAATTTATAATGGTTTGGCCTTCCTTAAAGTGCCTACATCCACTCTCTAAGAAACTCTCTTGAGATTTCCACTAAATTGCCACACAATGGCCTTCTTGTACACCTTAAAATCTCCACTTTCAGCTTATTGGGAACTTCAAATACTCTCAATTTGATTTTCGGCTCAAATCCCACCTAACAACAAAATCTGATTTGATTTGTGGCTCAAATCACTCCTAAACACCCAACACTTTAGTTTCTCAAAACCCAACCTATACAAGGTTCTAAACCCAACGAGATTTTCTCAACAAATCTAAAATTTAGCACAAGTTGCTAAGGCTTTAGAATAATAGAAAATGAAGAACAAACAAAGCTTTAGCAAGAGTTGGTGTGGAGAGTAAGAAAATTGATCTTGAATGCTCTTGAATGAAGTAAAGTGTATATAGTTTGTGTTCTTACTCAATTTCTATTGAAAATTAACTTTTATACTTGATGGAAAATATCAAAAATGATCCTTGAATAAAGGAACTTGATTGGCCCTTCACAAGCTTCCAAAATCTGAAATTCATACCATGAAACTTGCGTGCATTTGTGAGACACAAGCCTTTCTTCATTTTCAGCTTATTTTGGTTCCTCCAGGGCACTAGACGCACGTTCCAATGAGTGTGTAACACCCTTATATCCTATGACGTATAGCGTAAAATTTTAAACCAATAGAAAATAAACATGCAGTATATCAGACATCATACATAAAGTCATATAAACAAAAACCTTTAATATAATATATCTATATACATTCACCGTACTACAAAACGTTACACGTGTAAAACTAACAAAATGCAAATGAGAAGGAGGAGGGAGCACGTGGCATCAGCCGGCCGACCTGTGATGAACTGACGTCTATCCTCAGAAAGCTATCTACAACCAAAAATCTATCTTCACCTATGACCTGGAAAATATTTGCGCTTTATATGAGTCGCAACTAAATGAGTATAAACCATCATAGACCAAATCCAAGCACACATAAGCATTCAATAAATAATAATCAATCAACTATGTGATAAACATATGAGTATTCCATTGTGTTCCATTTTATTTGTTGTGATCAAGCAAGCCAAGTACCACCCCGGGATTCCTGTATAGCTGTATAGTTGTCTGGCTCGCACCATATGAAATTGACCCGTAGGCCCAATATATATATTTGACCCATAGGTCCAGTATAAATTTGACCCATAGGTCCAGTATAAAACGTGAATACAAGAGCCTGATGGTCACAACTTCTTTATTAAGTCCAATATGTATGCAAAAACATCTAATCCTATAACCAATATACATGTAGTGCATTTCAATCAGTATACACAATCAACATTCTCTGTATATCCATATGCATATAAATCATTCCAATCTGTGTAATCAATCAACTGTCTCAACATATCCGTATAACAAATCAAAATAAATTCACAACTTATAGCATATGACACATATAAGCAAATAATCATACATTTATCCATGCACTTGCATCCAGAGAATCATTTTAGCTAGCACGTACATGTATACAAATCATATAACACACATCTGAATTTAGTCTCAAGTTTGTACTCACCTGCTCAGGATAGATAATCCGAGCTGTGAATCTGATCATGTGTCCTTTCTACTACTCTGGGTCCTATAGTATATAATCATATTAGTTATAATCCCTATTTCTTTATGCAATGCATGTTTATGCATGGAATGCATAGAACTAATAAACTTAAAATCTCATTATTATCACTGAACATATCATATTAATTTCTATACAACTGGTGTTACAAATCTTCAAAAATATTTTTGTCTATGTTCTCGGAAAAAGGACATCTTAAGCTTTCTTTCAATATAAATTATTAATTCTAATTCAATTCTTACACTTTTAGACAAATTTCCAAAAATAGGGGTTTTGCTGCCTATTTTTGTATCTGGACAGAATGGACACTGTCAAGTATTCTGGAAATATTTCATTCATTTCATATCCAAATTTAATTATGTAAACTGGGTTTTAAACTATACATATATATATTTCCATTCATATAAATCGTATTTCCTAATTCAATCTGTAAAATATATGGCAATTTTACAAAATCGGACCTGGAGTTGGAACAGGGCAGACCGACCTATGTCCAGTATTTCAACAACGATTTGAGATATTCAAATCCAAATTGAACAAAGTTAATTTAAGTAGAAATTAGACACATATATATGTATTCATACCAAATTTCAAAATTGTCTACAAACCATAGAAGTCATATCAATTTTTCAAAGACAACCCAGAAAACTGATCGGATTACTATATACATATAACTAATGAGTTTGTTTAATCTTCAATGATTAATTAGGACATGAATAAATCATCAATTCCAAACCCTAATTAATAACAGAAAACCTTAAAATGTTTATGATGAAATAAGTTAAGCAACTAAGGATTATGAGAAATAAAGATGATTACCTTTCTTTGGTGGAACTTGATTATGAACTTGGTAGAATTATAGCAAGAGTTTAGAGAGTTTTTTTTAAAGATACTTCTGGAGGCTTTGAATGAAATGGAAAGAAGGATTGATTGATTTTTTATACATGTCTAACCGACTTTACTTTTCATTTCTTTCCTTTTAGTCGTTTCATCTTTCTTCTTTTTCTTTTGATCCTTCTTCTTTCTTTTATGTTGTACTTTCATCCCATTTCTTTACTCTATTATCTTTTTCATCCTAACATGTTATTCACAAACTACATTTTATTTTCAATTAAATCCTTTAATCTTGATCTAATTAAAATATAAACTACATGTTTGACCGAAACACGTTGGGACTATGCGGTTGTACCAAATAATTATTTACCACTAATTCCTTATTAATTGATCTTAACTTGTACTAATAATTAACTACTACCAAAGTATAATAATGCTTATGCAATGCATGTACGAGTATGCATATATCATGTGAATGTTTTATGT
>CAODLS010147823.1:0-10974 GCA_948243855.1 Flueggea neowawraea | reverse complement strand
TTTCCCGCAGAACTCACAACATTCCTTAATCCATTAGCAACTATCGAGATGCCAATTAAGGTGTAAATGCCATTTTTCAATCTACCCTTCATCACAACCGAAGATCCCTTACAATGATAACATCTCAAACCATGATTTTTTCTCATTCTCTTGCCTCTACTCAAGGTTAGCCTGGACTCTGCACTGTCTCCACCCAAATTAGAATTTAACCTCTTCAATTCTTTAGACAATGGAGCATCCTTAACATCATTCACCGAGATTTCATCTCTACCATACATTATAGTATCAACAAAACTCTCATACAAATCAGACAAATAATGCAACAAAAACATAGCTTGATCCTCATTATCAATGTCAACACTAACACCTTTCAAATCTAATACAATCCTATTAAATTTATTAGGATGTTCTTTTACCTACACGCCTTCTGACATCTTCAATGTATGTAGTCACCTTTTCTGATAAAGCTTGTTCGACAAGGATCTCTTCTGATACCTACTCTCCAGCTTCTTCCACAAGCCTGCTGTAGTAGTTTCATCAGCCACCTCCATCAAGACTTCATCCGTCAGATTCAATAGAATTGCACTATGCGCTCTCTTCACAACCTCCACTTTTTGAGCCGCTGTCAGTTCTACTAGTAATTTTTCTTCACCATCAATCGCCTCCGCACACTTCTGCTAAACTAGAATCGTCTTCATCTTCAGCTTCCACAGCGTGAAATCATTCGACCAATTGAATTTATCAATATCGAATTTGTACGAAGACATCTTCTTTCTGTAGAACGAACCCAGGTGTTTCTAAATAAACGCCTATGGCTCTAATACCACTTGTTAGGAAAAATCGACGATAAAAAAAAAAACGGAATAACAAAGAGCAATCACACAAGAACACAAGATTTATATGGTTCGATCAATTCGATCTACGTCTACGGGCAGAGCACAAGTAATTCTACTATTCAGAGTCAAAAAAACAAGCACAACGGCATTCAAAGGCATCTCGACCATCAAAAGGCATCTAAGAATTGTCCTAAGCCATCTATTTATAGTATGCAGTGAAATCCTTGTCAAAATAGACCACTCAAAACCCTAATTCACGTCCTAAGACGTTCCAAAATTAAGACACGGTCGTAAACCATAAGACATGGATGCGGTGCACAAGACATGGGTAGAATCCGCAACTGTGTGTTGACCTCTGGGAAGACACGGACAACAAGGCATGGGACACGGCCGTGGCCCAGGCCGTGTCCTGAACTGACTCGCCAAACACGTTTCGTTTCTTCACCATTTCCGTCTCATTCTGACTTGATTCATCAACTATCACCATGGCTCCAATTATTGATAAAGAAAATCACTTCAACATTAACATTTCTAAATACCAATTATTTTATAGGAGAAAAATAATATCTATATAATTTGTTGCATTTACCTAGATGAGAAATTAACTTTTTAAACGTTGAGCACATGACCCATATAAAAGAATACCTACATTATTATTAAATTTTATATTTAAGTTTATTATCAAATTTGCTCACCAGTTTAATGTGTCAGTCGAATTTTTATTGTTCAAAAACTCAAATATTTTTTTAAAAAAATTATATTCAAGTTCTTTTTTTTTTAATGAAAAGGGGAGTCGGGGGCTACCGGCAGTGGTGTACCCCTGCTGGGTGTGACCATGCAAGCAAATACTCCCCACCGCGAAATGTTGCTTTGCTCGGCGATAACCGAGGGAGACTCGCCGCAACACCCGCTAGGAATTGGCGTTAGCCGATTGACACGAAAATATTCGAGGCCAACCAGGGAGACAGATGTGTCTCGAACCTGTGTGGGAGGCACAGGGATAATGCTTCTTTTCGCCAGACGACCTCCTAGGAGATAATTATATTAAAGTTCACTGTCAAATTTGTTCATCAGTCTAATGTGTCGATCAAATTTTCTATCGTTCAAAAACCCAGAAAATTTATAAATGAGTTTTCAAAACCAAATTCAAGCTCCATTCACTATTAAGGGAATCGAATCCAAATGAACTCTGACAAACCAAAACCAAACCAATTAAGACCCTCAACTCATTTACACAGTCCAACTTAGCTAATATGGAAGTAAATTGGTCATGTCAACTACTACGATGTTAATAATGTGATATATTCTTTTTAGAGAAATAATGATATTTTCATTGCTTTGAAGTCCAAAAAAAGATACAATAAGGTATAAATCTAAATACCCAAGAGCTGTCTTCGCCATCAAAGAGCCAGAAGGAACCACCATTTACGGCCTTCCTAGACCATGAAACCAGCCACTTATGAAACATAAAAACCTCATGTTCGCAAGCCTTAAAATACCTCCACATCCCTTGGCAGATCTGGCGCACACATAACCATAACTTGACTCAAGCAGGAAAAAGAGCCCACCCGTAGCCAAATTGAAAATAAACGAACCACAATTCACCAAATCTTGTAGATCTATTGCAACCATGATCATGAGGGGCCGATAACTCTCCTTATGAGCATTCTCTAGAGATAAATTCAAACTATTTTAAAAAGGAGATTGACAGACAAAACCCATCAAAACCCTAAGAAAGCAGGCAAGAAAGAGGTTAGCATGGCTGATTCCTTTTGAGGTTCTTACGTTTCATGGTTGATTCTTTGGGACATGATAAAATTAGAACGATATTGAGAAAATTAGCATGGCTCCCGCGCAATATGACAAGCACAAATCGAGAGACGGTCTAAATTTTTTTCTTGTTGATGAGATAAATAACAATTTTACAGTTACTTATCAGAAAAAAAAGGTTAAAAAGACGGCAAAAA
The DNA here is from genome assembly GCA_948243855.1 of Flueggea neowawraea. Classification (NCBI taxonomy): domain Eukaryota; kingdom Viridiplantae; phylum Streptophyta; class Magnoliopsida; order Malpighiales; family Phyllanthaceae; genus Flueggea; species Flueggea neowawraea. The sequence goes on along the minus strand of CAODLS010147823.1, from coordinate 8,171 downwards.
AGCCCTTTGTCATTAAATTCAAACTGACATAAGATTCATCATAGAACTTTGATCAGATGATATGGTATGCACTATTCAATTTGAGACTGAATATGTATCCTTTTTTTGGGACAATATCTAAAGATTTTGACATTAAATTCTCAATCTATCAGATATTGTTTGATTTTTTTCCATTAATGTCACATGGGTTCGCACCTAATAAGAGATTATTTTTTTTTATCAAAAAAGCAATAACTAATTAGATTGTTTTGATTAGACCATTAATAATGGAAGAATTTTGTTACATGCTCTCGATGAGTTTTAGGGGAAAATTTTGATTTAACATATATATACTCTTACTAAGAGCATCTCCAATGCTCTGTCTAAATGCACACAAAAAATTTATTTTAAAGAGCCATCATATAAAAAATCCAGTTTAACCCACTTTTTATATTTTTAAAAATAAAATAAAGAGTGATTTTGATTCTTTATTTTTAAAGAGCCATATTCACTCTTTATCTTAGTTGTTGTTAATGAAGTTGTGTTACTATTGGTTGAAAATAAATGAAAAAAATAAAAATAAAAATAAAATGGAATGAAAAAGTTTAATAATTAAAAATTTCATGGAAATTAACAAGAGTTTAGAGAGTAGCATTGGAGGATATCAATATTTTCAATTTTTATTTTTAAATGTGCTCTTTATATATGTTAAAATTGCTCTTCAAAAATAAAAAACATCATTGGAGATGTTCCAACAGACTACATATATTGTTTCATTACGTGCAAGACTCAGTAGAAGAATATTTGTTTAGTTCAATATTTTCATGATTTTAGTGACTTTATTTACTTCAATGATAGAATAGAAAAAAGTAAAGTATATTTTCATATTTAACCGTTATATTAATTAAAATTTTTCAAATGCTAAACTAATGAAACACCAAAAAACATTTTTCTTCTCTCAAGTATAGCTATTTTTTCATTGGCCTCCCATGGTTAGGGCTTTCCCCATAGCATAATTCTAATTTCACTTTCTCATTTGAAACTTGACCCTCTCCTTGTTTCTCTTCTCCATTGTTTCCCCTTCATTATTGTAATGTAACTACCCATTCACCCTGCAATTACTCCATCAAATCCTTTTTATTTTTCCTTTGCATCTCTCATTACGGCTCTCCAAATGAACCCAACACTGTCATTTCTTTCAAAGCCATCTTCTCATGATACTTCCTCAATTTCAACTGGCACAATTACGCTACAATTGCAGGTAGATCTGAGTGGTGGTGATCGGGTCTGTCACAAGAGCACAATAGTCGATGTAGCAATAAAACATTCGGAGTATTCCTTGGGTGTCAAATTTACAGGGAACGCGTATTAGTTCATGATCGAAAAGCAAAAGAAAGAAATAAAAATCCGGGACTTTGAGTTGTTGCTGGTTTGAGTTTAAAAACATAACATAGCATGGAATAGCAAAGTAAATAAAGCATTTGGAATATTGAGATACAAGCAAAGACTCCTATTTATTATATCAACAAAACCCGTTTTAGTGGCATGAGTGTTGTCTTGCTATTATCGCATAAAGCCTCTCTTGAGTTCATTTAAAATATGTCTATATTTATTATGAAGGTCATTTAGGCCTCACCTAACTAAACTAGACTCATTAGGTTCTCTTTCGAATTTCATCGAACAATTTGTTGGCATGAATATGTCTATTACATAACCTAACAAGTTTAATGCAAGTAAACCTAACCTAAACTTCTTCTTCCGATCCTTAATTTAGGTATAAAAAACACCATTGTGGTGATCAAGTACAATAATATTGAATTAAAACAACTCATAAAATCAACCATGGAAACAAATAAGAAAATTAAGAACATATCAAACCCTTTCATTAAACGTAGTAGATAGTCATTAAAACTTACAACTCAGTATCCAATTTAAAAGACTACACTACTGTAGTTGAAAGAAAATAAAAACTAAAGTTAGGATGAAAAAATTACCAAATACAACATAAAAAATGGAAAACAAAGATTGAGGGGGATTCCTTCCAAGGCCAAAGGCCTCTTCAAGGAACACCTTTCTTCCTTTTGAATTTTCTCTCTTTTCTCTCAAGCTTTGTTGGTGAATTTCTCTACCCAAGGTTCAATTTTTCAAAGATGCATATGGAAGGAGTACTTATAGGCATTTTCATGCCTTCACCAAGCCTTGGCAAGTTGTCCACTTGATGTACAAGTTGGCCATTTGATGTACACTAGTTGTCCACCTTATGTCTATTTATGCCAACTTGATGTAAACCTTTTGTTCACATATGTCAACTTGTGTACACCACTTGTTGTGTTAACTTTGGTGTACACCTTTTGTCCACTTGATATCAACTTGATTTCCATTTGGTATCCACTTGTGCACAACTCTTGTCCACCTTCTGTCCACCAAAAATGTCACCATTTTCCTCTTCATTTGGTAGGCCACGGGCTGAGCCACGGTCGTGGCTAGCTACTGTACAAAATGAGTGCATGAGATGGTGTCCACAGTTTGTGCCAAGGCCGTTGTGCTAAGGTGTGGCTTGGTCACGATCTCCTACCACGACCGTGATCCTAGGGTGTGGCCTGGCCATGGTCTCCTACCATGATCATGATGCAGGGTGTGACGACCACCAATGATGATCTTTCGTCTGATTTTCTTCGCACCTTCTTCCATTGATCTTGCAACTTTACAAACATATTTTTCATTTCTTTTCCATCTCATTTCATGAATTCCTCATCACCCTACACAAAACAATAAATGTGTATAATTCGCCGATAATTAAGTACGCATAGGGAGAAAATGATAGACTTTTATGCTTGAATTAACATATAAATTTAGCATACACCAAGTGGTTTCAATCACGAACAGTAGCCATATAGGGAAAGGATTGTTTGATCATCCCATATGAGAGAATGTGGTTATCTCCATTATCTTCATTGCTTAGAGAATTGAAGACTTACGAAATTAAGCAAATTGCCTAAGTTCTATACATTGTTAACTTAAAAAAGGAGCTGGACAACCGAAAAGTATTGACTGGTGTCCCTATGTAATCTCAATATGGCAATCCAAGAGAGGGGGTGAATTGGATTTCTTCCAAAAGTTAAAGCCTTTGAAAATCTTTTTCTATATTTTGGAAATCAAAAGAGTAGCTTAATCCAAAACACAATAAAACAAAAATAAAATAAAAGAGAGTAAGGGATAAAGAATCAAAGCATGGATTTATAGTGCTTCGATCCTTCTTGACATACGTCCACTCCTCTAGATCACTAGAGAGTTTTGAATCCACTAACAACTTTCTCATTTGCGGGTGGAGAGAAACTGTTATACCTCTTGTTTTACAGGTTCACAAGTAACCTTTACACCTTATTTTTCACTGGCAAACAAGAAAACCAATACTCTTTGTTTTTCAAGGAACCAAACAATGCAAACCTACACTACCCTCATGCTTCAACACCAAAACTTGATTACAAATGGATTCCCAAAGTGAAACCAATATCCTCACACCAACTCAGTAAGCAAATAGAAAATCAAAGCTCAGTTGGTACAAGAAAAGAAGAACAATAAGAGAGAGAAAATCAAGAATCAGAAAGCAAAGCTTGGGATCTTTCTCAATAAAGTATGTACCTTTCTCTCTCTTCAAATAAGTCTATTTATAGGTATTCTAAAAAATATAGCCGTTGTGAGTCTCAAGATAACCGTTGTGAAATAAGAACAAAATGATGATTTTAATGACATCAGCTCATGCTGTGTGCGTAGATAATCTTCTACGTACGTAGTATGTTGTGCCATAGTGATACTACGTGACTTGTTCTTCGTCTAAGTACATTGAGTAGGCTTCAGTAGCTCCTGTCTGGAATATTATCAATTGCTACGTGCTTTGATTTACTGCTATGTGCTTTGATCATTCCTTTACGTACTTTGATCATAACTCCTCACTTATTCTACGCACATTACCGTCTTTAAAGATCACACATTTGATTCTTCATGTGAGTGTGTCAGATAATATTGAAATTTTAATTCCAACATCATTTCAATCTAGAATACTTGTGCTTCCAATCTAGAATGTGTTTCAACCATATAACGTGACTTGAACTAGCCACAAAGTACACAACACCATTTCTGGTTTTAGAGTGCGACGCATCTACGTGCATTGTATCTGGTACAATGCGCATTGTGATAAATCTGGAATACCCAAAGCTCATTAAACTTGATCAACAAACGTAGATTCAGGTAGAACGTTATGCGCTTAGAGGATATGGAACGTTCATAGCTTAACTATTTCAAATATTTTGTTAAAATCATCAAAACTTAGAGGAAATTTTCATGTTAACCAAACCTGGTTCAACACCTTAATTTGTTGCAACTAATACATTTGTTCTTAGAGAATGGCATTCAAATGTGCCTTTGCATAGTATTTAGTTTAATATTATATCGTTGTGGGTTCGGATTGTACGGTTACTACTGGTGCACCTTAATTTAAGAATTCTAATAGAATTGAGTCTCTATTTACTCAATTGATATTGAAGTTTATCATATAGTAATGATAAATAGGATTAGGAGGGATAGCTAAGATTGAAAAGTGCTCATGATGTGGCTTAACCTTTAGTGGTTGGATTTATGCATGTATATGATCATCGCCTACATTGGGTTAAGCTTATTTATGATAAGCTAAGAGATTTCTACTATATTGTGGTCGTGTTACACACACGAATAAGTAATGTGATGAAAGGGAGCCTTGCATTCGTATGGATAATGGCTTTGAGAAAGACATCTCTATGGCCATCAACTTCATATTTCTACTGCTAGACAAAGATTTTATTGCCTTAGGGATCTTCCTCTAAAAGGAAAGAAGATGCAATAATATGGCATGTAGGTCGAGTTATTTGAGTTATCTGATTTGAATGAAAACAAGTAAGGCCTAATGGTCGGGAATCATACTTCCTTATTTGAACAAGTTGGAATTTTATGGCAGGATATTGCTCACGAAGAGAACTCTTCTATTGAATTGAGATTCTTCATCTCCAATGATATAATGGTGTCTAGTCTGTTAAGGAACCTGGAAAATTTCCCACATCCAATTCCTCGACCAATAGGGAAATATGTTTCATCACCATTGCAAGGGATTGTTACATCCTATATAATTGTATTGATGGTATCCAATGCAAATTCTTAAGGTAGTGTGTTCGAACCCTCATTTCTACATTGATTCACTTTCAAAGGATCTTTGTAGTATTGATCTTGACCCTACTTCTTTTGATGAGCAACAACCTCTTCAAAAAAGGAACGGTGACCAATCTACCTTTCACCATTTCCAAGAAATACTAAGAAAATGGAGACTATCTATGAAAATGATAATGCTATAGTTGTAGTTATTACTAGAAGGAGTATGAGGTGAGCAATTAAGGAACTTCTCAAGGGAGAGTAATATATAGGGAGAGGATTCCTTTATGCAACTGAAAACTGTACAACTCAATAATGTGATTTCTCATTCCCTATTTTAATAGACCAAATATTAAGAATAATATTCTGGGCAAGTGGAAGAGGAGAGCAATGAAATATGCTTGCAATGTCATTGATCAGGGTAAGGATAAGACTCTATTCCGGCTGAGGTTGGTTCGATATGCCAAATGATGAAGGTATGGCTAAGTTCTATGAAAAAATGCTATCCTTTTATGTTAAGGCCATTGAAGAGAAACTTGAGAAGGGTCTATCAAGATTTTTGTTTTTGAAATATGCTATCATGGAAGATTCCTTTAAATTGATGGTGGTGAAAAATCCCACTGCTATCTAAGCATCTTCTTGGGAGTTTTTTTTTTAACTAAGATTGTGTTATTTTATTTATTTTAAATGTTTAATTTATTTGCTCAGACGGGTAAAGGAGTAGGGAGTGACTGTTTCTGTATAACATTTGTACAATATAAGAAGCATCATAATCTGACAATAGTATCCATTATGAAACCTAATGTTAGTGATTCTAAGGCAAACAAAGTTATTCAAGCATTGGGTTTTCCTTAGGGAAAATTTCCTGGCGGTCTCTGAGGTTTAGTGTATTCTCTTGATGGTCCTTGTTGTTTCAAAATTAGTTGCTCCGCTCCTTGGACTTTAACACCTTTAGTTTTTGTTGGTCCCAAGTATGACACTCCAAGAAGGGGGTGAATTGAAGTTTTAAAGATTTAAGAAACTTTGTTTGAAAACTTTTGTAAATTAAATCGTAAAACAAGTAAAATCGAAGTGTAAATGCAGAAGCAATAAAACCAGTAATCCACAAACAAATAAGGCAAGTATAAAGTAGAGTAGAGAGAGTAAGGAAGAGAGAACAAATCCAACTTATAGTGGTCCGATCTTCCTTGACCTACGTCCAATCCTCTAGAACTCCTAGAAAATTTCAATCCATATCTCCTCACTTCCGGGTGAAAGAAAATCGTTTACAACTTCTCTTACTTTCAATGATCACAAGGAAACCTTTACAACCTCTAGTTTTTGCAGGAAACCTACACTCTCTTGTTTTTCCAAGGAAACAAAACAAGGAAAACTTCACACACCACTACAAGAAAAATGTTTATTGCCTACATTTACTTTTGCTACCAAAATAAAATCATAGCTAAATTTCACTTTCCTCTACGTTTTTCGTGTTCGTAGGGAAATATTGAAAGGTTTAGGCGCCAAAGGATTTACTGATGGAGGGAAAAGTTTTGTCTACGTTTGACAATTTGTCAACGATAAATTTTTGTAGAGAAAAGTAAAAGTTTTTGTCTACGAAAGTTAATCGTAGAGAATAACATTTGAATTTAGTGCTACGAATATTAATCGTAGCAAATGTTGTAAACTATTAAAAATTCATAATTTATTTCCCATATTTTAGGTGTCATCAGGTAATTAAAGTGCATAACAACACTTCACGTCTAAAGCTAATCTCTCCCATTATGAAGCCAATCTCTCTCTTATGAAAACCACCGTCTTCTACACCAATAACGCCATGCCTTAAGCCTCCACTTCACTACAACCATTCTCTAAACCAAAACCAGTTGTCATTCAACCAAAAACCCATTGTTGCAAGGCTTCTCCTAGCATTACTAGTGTCGACACATCTAGGGATTCAAATCGCACTACTAGGGATTCGAATCCACTACTGAAAATTCTCTTCTTGGGTTTTGCATTTAAATTGCAAGGATTTGGAGTGTAGGAATCTCAGTTTTTCTCTTCATCTCTGCCGTGGTGTCTTTCTATCTTCTCTTTTCTGCTTGGGTTCGCAAATTGCAAGGGGGAATTTCCATTGGTGCGCTGCGGTAATCTCTCTCTCTCTATCTCTCTGTTGCTTCAGTATTTTAAAATATAGTATGTTTAATTCTTGTTGCTTGTAGTCTATTCTCAATACTAGTTGATTCATGGACTAGTTAATTTGTCTCCTCTGCTTTCACACCGTTGATTCATGGATCTGGAGTGTAGGTATCTCCTTTGGTATGGCTATTGTAGAGGTCACGTTAGCAAATCTTTTGTACCATTTTGATTGGAAACTTCCAGGTGGGATTAAGCCAGAAGATCTTGACATGGATGAACGTTTTGCTGCTACTGTTAGAAGAAAGAATTTTCTGAATTTGATTCCTTTTCACGTAGTCGTCAATAATTCCTTTGTTTCACAACAATCACAAGGGGATATTGATTGGAAAATAATCTATATGTCAGGTCTCAAAGTTGTATTAAAATTTTACATGTTTTATTTTGGAAAACAAATTTCAGAGATGTTCTGTTAAAGAGGAAGACGACTCCTATTTTTTGATTTCTTTTTTTTCCTGGGTTTCTTTGGTTGGCGTGAATGATCAATTTCTTTTCTTTGCATTTCTTTCATCAGGTTGTGTGGGTTCCTGGTAGTTTTGAAGTCGGTTTGTTGCATAAAAGCTTGGGAAGTCAGGGAATTACGATGCAATTCTATGGTACAATTACTCTTCATGCTTCACAATTTATAACAGATTGTTGTAGCTGAATTTTTTAGGTAGCTAATAATGGTAGAAAGAGCTATTCTTTGTATGATTGGCTAGAATAATATTTTTGCTGTCTGAAATTATCAATGTATAACTTTTTTCTTTCTTATTAGATAAGAGCTGTTGCTAATCCAGCTGCATTTGGAGTGCATTCATCTGGTATAAATTCAGGTTAGTATTTAGATTTATGTCAGT
>CAODLS010147775.1:0-12232 GCA_948243855.1 Flueggea neowawraea | reverse complement strand
ATGAATGTCAAAATATTGCAAAGAGAAAGAAGATAATTTGCAGGAGAAATTGATGGAACTCAAATGAGAATTCTTGGCTGTCAAGAACAATCGAACAGTATAAAAGGGCAAGAAATAACTCTAGAAAAAGGACTCTCCTCTTAACAACACATAACACCCCATGGGTTAATTTATCTTTTATCTTTTCATTCTTTAACTTTAGGTCTCTATTACATTTCTCTCTTACATTCTTGTACTCAATTTTTATTTTCAATAAAAATCTCATATCATCATTGTGTTTTTGCTATTGTTCTTAAAGAATCAAAAGACCCAAAATAATGAGTTAGTCCCTTTGGTCTTTTTCAATCGTTTGATAACAAGTCAAGATTTCGAGCGCAATTCTCATTCTCTCTTTCGGGTTTGGAACACCATAATTCATTGGCACGCTCATAATCATACCAAATTCACTAAAGGGCGGTATTGTCTTCCCAAGTTTTGCACCAAGAAAAAATGGGGAACAATCTTTTGGCATGCTCGGTGGGACGCTGAGCAATGATGAAATCAAAAAGAGATAAAGATACTGTCACTTCCAGTATGGAAAACGAAGGTAAAAATGCCAATGCAACAGCAATGACTATGGAAATAATTCAGCTGGAAATTATTTTGACAAGGGATATGTCTAAACTTAAGGAATTTTTTCAAATATTGGAGAGTATCGATGAGAAGTTATATAACACACTCGGGGGGACGCACCCTACTAAAATTGCAAAATATCAATAAGGAGTTGTATAAAAAGCTTTGGATGCAGCCCTCAAAAACATCAATGCAAAAAACAAAGCAACCTCTAATAGAGGAGTTTCCACTAAAAGAGAACCCCCCAATAGGGGAACACCCCAAAGGATCCATCCCCAGAAGAACAATTTCCAGCAGAAGGACTGCCTCTAGAGGATCTATCTCCAGAAGAACAACCTCCAACAAAAAAGTAGTCCCCGATAGAGAGCCACAACCAAAAGAGTTGTCCTTGGGAAAACAATTTTCAAAAGAAAGCCCTCTAGGAAAGAGGCCACCAAAAGAATTTTCCATGAGGGAACAACTTCTGGAAAAGTTGTCACCACCAAAAGAGTATCCCCCAAAGGAGCACAATTTTGGGCCTCCACAGAAAATGCATAAGATTTTCTTTGAAGAACCTCCAAACAAGGTAAGATTTTCTCCTATTTCATTCATTAAGACTATCTTGTTTGGATTTTATGTTTTGTGCTTATAGAAACACTAAAAAACATAGGTCTCTTAGGAAGAACAAATTTCATTTTCACCTTCACAGGTGACGACCCCGTAAAATAGAGTAACATTACTCACTATGAAGGTTGGCCAAATTTGAGGCCGTTGGAAGCACCACTTGTGATATATCTATGTCAACTCACTATGGAGGAATAAGGGTGTTATCCCTTTTTCTGGAAAATGATAGCAACTCAGGTGAAACTTCGAATAAATCCTGAAAATAGAAAAGAAAAGAAAAGAAAAGATAAAAATAGAAAATATAAATTAGAAAAATGAATTATGAATGTAGTAGGCTTTCATGGACACTGCAAGGTGAAGAGACCCTGGAGCCAATAAGAATTTTGCCACCTGTTAAAATTTGCAACATTGCAGGCCTCATTGTCTGCAAAAAAAAGAAATAAAATCCAATTATGTTCATCAACTCGTGAAATTGTTTTTCTTGATCATTTCACAAACCCACCATTAAAGAAAAAATGAGAGGGAAGTAACTGGAAATTGGCCTCAGGTCATTTCTCATTTATTTCAAGGAATACAGTGTCATACAATTTTAGTTTTTCACCCAACACCAGTTTATGTGCAGGGGATGAGGCTTAAAGGACTAAAATAATTCTCCTACACTAAATTGGAGATTCATGTCTCTGTAAGGAGTATTTGTCTTCCCCTTTGGAATCCTTCAGATATGGGATTTTAAGCGTTAAAAGGGCTTCCAATCCTTCTATGATAAACTCTGAGATCAGTTGGGGGACTGCAATTTCATGGTTCATCCAGTTTCTATCTGCAAAGCAAAAACAAAGAACACAATTCAGAGTCGCGAATTTCTCTTAGGAGGCCTTATGGCCACTAAGGTTATCAAAAGGGAAACAAAATCAACGACTAAAAATAATCTAGAGGTTAAGCTCAAGAATTTTTGTCTCGTGAAAGACTTCGTAAGATTTATTTTGTGAGCTTAATTTTTTGGCAACAGAGAGGAAATAACATGTTTTTGAAAAAGATGGCAGCATCTCCTCTTATTTTTGGCCTCTCCATTTGTGTTCAGTATTCAACATGTTTCAGTCACTGATAAGCAGCTCAACAAGTCTTGTGTTATTCCTTGGCAAAATTGGTCACTGTAACACAATGTTCAAACTCACTACCAAATCCAAAGGCATATTTCTGGCTTCAATACAACATTGTCGAACAATCAAATTGACTAAAAATTAAGAAAAAAAAGGAAGCAAAGTTGACTGCGAAACAATCACCTGTAAGTGATGGCGAAAAGGTCTTCTTCTCTAGAGGCAACAACAAGAAGCTTCCTAGTGACTAGAACAGCTACAACGGCACGATGTTCTGATCTGAGGTGAGGTGACTGGCGGCGACATTGTTTTCCTCCCTTTGACCAAGATGGCGAGCAATGAAACAAGGCAGGTTTTCTACCAAGCGTAAGTGGCGCCGCGAGACTCTCTCTTTCAAAGACACGACGACGGTGCGAGGGAGAGGGAGTTGGTTATTGATGTTGATGACAGAGGAGCAAGGGGTGGTAAGCTCTATTTTGTTTATCATGAAGAATAGAGAGTTTGGGTTTTATTTAAATGATTTGGTCTGTTTTGGTTCAAATGGTTGATTATTTCGAGTGGTTTATTCATATGAGTTTGGTTTGATTGAGTGGCATTTGGTTTTGGGGTGATTTTATGGTTTAGTGCTTGATTTTGTGATAGTTTCCGGTTTAGTGATTTGGTTTGACTTTGGTTCAAAGCGGGTTATAGGTCAGATGAAAGAAATATTTCCAAAATGGTTGGCCTCTTTTGATTCAACTTATACAAGCCCACCACAGATGCTATAGGAGTTTTACAAGAGAGTAATATTGTAGGAGGCTTCACTTAGCAAAGAGATTTTTCGTTGTTTCTAGGAGGAATAGAAATTAAATTTTCAAGTGGGAATTGCGGAACATTAATCTGTGTTCACGGTTTTGCTCAAACCATGAACATGCGGAGGGCAATTGTTTACTATACATTTTGCCAATTGTGGTAAGAAAGGAAACAAACTTTCAAGGAAAGAATATGGGCTACCAAATCACAGAAAAAAGAACCCAAAGGAGCAAAGCACGAGTTAGCAAAACCAGAAAGGAAAGAATAAGGTAGCAAATCTGTAATAATTTCCCTTGAGACCAAATGAGAGCTCTGCAAATCAACAATATAGTGGAGGAAGGAATCCTCATGAGGTGACAAAGTCATAATATTTCCTTAGGGAGCCTACCAAATCATCGTAGGTTTGAACAAGGAAATGATCATTGAAGGAGTGGCAAAATTGTAAATATTACCCTAGGGAGCAAGAGAAATTACAGGAGATACAATCAACAAGGCAAGTAAGGAATGAAAGCACTGCAAAGGAGGAACTTGGTCTCTAAGTAATTAAGTCACAGGAAACAATCTGTAGGAAAGGAAAGACCAAATGATACCACCAAGGAAAATTTTCACAAATCAAGGAATTAATTACATGACTTTAGGGATAAGAAAATGGGCTAGTTGAGATCAAATACTTAATGAAGAACAGTATAAAAGGAGCATATTATGTTGGAAAAAGGGGACTATCTCCAACACAACACCCACATGGGTTAATTTATCATTTTAGTCTTCAACTTTGGTTCTCTATTGTTCTCTATTACATTTCTCTCCCAAATTCTTATGCTCAATTTCTATTTTCAATAAAAATCTCATATCATTATTATATTTTTACTATTGTTCTTAAAGAAGCAAAAGACTCAAAACAATGAGTTAGTCTCTTTGCTCGTTTTTCAATCGTTTGATAAGAATTCAAGATTTCGAGTGCAATTCTTATTCTCTCTTTCGGTTTAGGAACACCATAAATCCTTGGCACGCTCGTAATCACACCAAATTCACCAAAGAATGACATTGTCTTCCCAAGTTTCGCCCCAAGGCTTTAAATCTCCTATGAAGGTGGAGGAAAAAGAAGAAATTAGTGAGTCACCTCTAGGGGAACATCCATAAGAGGAGCGGCCCCCATGGGAACAACTTCTAGAAGGACAACCCCTAAAGGATCCATCTCCAGCAAAGGATCCACCACCAAAAGAGTTTTCCTCAAGGGAATTGCCTCTAGAAAAACAGTCCACACCAAATGAACAATCTCTAGAGGAGCCGCCACAAGAAACACAATCACCAAAGGAGCACCCACGAGGAGAGCGTTCTCTAGAGAAATCTAATGTCGGGCCTCTATAAAAAAATGGAGAAGATTTTCTTTGAGGAACTTATGGACAAGGTAAGGTTTTCTCCTATTTTCTTGATTAAGACTTATCTTGTTTGGATTTTATGCCTTATGCTTGCAGGAACAGTAAAAAACATGGGGCCCTTAGGAAGAACAAATTCTATTTAAGCCTTCATAGGTGACGACCCCATAAAAGAGAGTAACATTACTCACTACGAAGGTTGGCCAAATTTGAGGCCATTGGAAGCACCATTTGTGATAGATCCGGGCTAACTCACTGTGGAGGTAAAAGGGTGCTATCTTTTTTTCCAAAAAATGATAGCAACTCAGATAAAACTTCGAATAAATCCTAAGAACAGAAAAAAAAAACAAAAGAGAAAAATAGAAAAATAAAAAAAAAAATGAATGATGAATGTAGTAGGCTTTCATAGCTACTGCAATTTGGTGGAGAGAGTTTGGAGCTAACAAGAATTTTGCAATCTGTTAAAATTTGCAACATTACAGGCCTCATTGGTCGCAAGAGAAAAAAATATAAAATCCAATTGTGCTCATCAATCTGTGAATTTGATTTCCTTAACCCACTAGTAAAAAAAATTGAGACGAGGGGGAAGCAATTGAAAATTGGCCTTAGGCCATTTCTCATTTGTTTTAGGAAATACATTGTCAAACGATTACAATTTCCAGCCAACACCCATTTGCACACAGGGAAAAAGGCCTAAAGAAGCTAAAAATTAAAGTTTTCTTATACAAATTATAGGACTCTTTGATGATTCATGCTTCTGGCCTCCAATTCTTCTATGGCAAACAGTGAGACCAGCCAATGAGGAATCTGTAGATTTAAAAGCAAAACGAGCCAAGGGGTTGCAATTCCATGGTTGATCAAGAATTTCTATTTGCAAAACAACAAAGAACACAATTTAGGATCATGAATTTTTCTCAGTATGCTTTATGGGCACTAAGATTATCAAAAGGAAAAAAAATCAGATTAAAAGTAATCCAGGGATTAAGCTCAAGAATTTTCATCTTGTGAATGTCTTCACAAGGTTTCTTCTGTGAGCTTAATTTTCTAGCAGTAGAGAGGAAATAATATGCCTCTGGAAAATTTGGCATACAAACATGAAGAACTAACACAACGAATGGAGTCAAGAGCCAAATTTCTCACGAAGTAAACATAAGGAAAGCAAAATCTCTACAAAAATTCGGGCAGCATTTCCTTTTATTTTTGGCCTATCCATTTGGTTCCAAGTTCAACAAGACGCATGTCATTCAACAGCAAGCAAATCAATAGTCATATTTCAATCAGTGAGCAAAATTGATTACTTTGGCATTCTTCGGTTCACAAGTAATGCTAAACTTCAATTTTAGTTCATCTTTGAAGAAATAGGAGATGCTAAAAATTGGATTGACTGGAAAGGAATAAAAGAGCAAAAAATCAAAGTGGAATGAGATTACTCCCCTGGCCGGCGAAATGGAGTAGCTCTCTTCTTCAAATTCCAACGGGAATGGCGTGGCTTGACGGAGACGGCCCCCTTCTTTGGCGTGCACTATTTCTTTTCTCAGATCAGGGACAGTGGCATGACATAATTCTCTTTGAACAATGGCGTCTCTTCCCCAACAACTGCGTCGACTCTACAAGACAAACATCACAACTCTCGACGACTGAAACAGCTACAGTGGATGACTACCCTATTCCTAACAGACAGCAGCAGGCAACGTTCTTTCTTGGTAACAGTCGGTGATGGCGTGACAATGTGATTGATTGGGCTTCTTGTTGGCGTCGACAGAAAAAGTGGAAATGAGGAGGTGCAGAATGTCTTCTTGTCGTTTTGAAAACAGAAGAATCAAGAAATGGTTTGGTTTTGTTTGAGGTTGGGTTGGTTAAAAGGTTTGGCTTGGTTTGGCTTTAGTGGCTTGTTTGGCTTGTAGAAATGGGTTGGTTTGTTTTGGTCAAGTGAGTGTTGACTTGTTTTTCTCTTGGTTTGGACCTTAGAACCGGGTCTAGTTTTGCTTTTGGCTTTGGTTTCAAAATAGGGTGGATAAAATGAGTGGCTTTATGGCAGATTAGAGCAAGAATATTTTTGAAAATAGTAGGCCTTTTTGTTTAACTTATACAAGGCCACCATGAAGTGTCCACATATGTTGCAGTAGATTCACAGGAGATTAATACTGCAAAAGATCAATATTCCTTATTCAAGAGCATTGTCTCCTTTATTTCTCAAGTCCTAGGAAGACGAAGTTGGGGACAAAATATTGGAGCATGAGATTTTGAGAGAGTTCTCAAATTTTCAAGGTAAATTAATTTTAGAAAGATTGCAGACAATATTTCTAAGAGAGAGAGCTTCACTTGGAAAAGAATGTGTGCCTGAAATTTCAAATGGTTGGCATCATAAGCCACCATATTTTTTCAAGATTGTTGGAGCTGTGCTAGTTGCAATACTTTCCAAGAACACTGTAGGAGACTCTTTGTTCTTCCAGGGGAACATCTATTTTTTTTTTCTAGGGGACAGTTGAAAAAAGTGATTTTAACCCGTGTTCACAGTTTTTCTCGAACCATAAACATGCGGGGGACAATTGTTTATACCATAATTTGAGTAAATTGTGGAGGTGGCAAAATCAAAATTCAAATCAACCCAAATATTGAAAAAAGTTTGCAGCAAAGCATCTACAGGTTAAGAGGGGGTGGAAAAATCGTAAATATTGCCTTGGAAAGAAAGGTGGAGACACAAAGCAAACCAAGGAAACCAAAATGAACAGATCAATTCATCACAGATGAAGCTTAGGAAGGAAAGTCAAAATTAGTAGACAATCACAATTGAATAAATCCAAGGAAGAGCAAAGCACCACAGAAGGAAACTTGCCAACAATGAAAATTATCTGAGACAGGAGGAAGATTAGCAGTAAAAAAGAGTTGCCATACGAAGATAACAAATTAAGGGACACTTAAGGCAACAAGTCAGGATGACCAGGGGATTCCTAGGGGACCTTTGCTAAAATCATGTTACTTGATTGCTGGGAATAATTGGTAAAGATTATGGACTAATTTAACACCAGATGATAGACAGGGCCATTATAAATTAAGTAGAGAAAGGCAGTGGAAACACTCTCTCCTCTCAACACAACACCCCTCATGGGTTAAAATTATCTTTTTGTTCTTCAAACTTTAGTCCTCTTTTGTTCTCTATTATATTTTTTTTCAACATCTTGTACCCAACCTTTATTTTCAATAAAAACCTCATTTCATCATTGTGTTTTTTGCTATTATCTTTAAAGAAGCAAAAGAACCTAAGTGGTGATTTTCGTCCCTTTAAATCATCCTCAATTGTTTGGTAGAAGTTAAGGTTTTTTAGTGCAATCTTAGTTCCAACAAATTTTATTTCAGTTGAAGAACACTATAATTCATTGGCATGCTCGAGAAATTTCATAAACTCACCAAAGAGCGGCACTGTCTTCCCAAGTTTCTCCCAAAGAAAAAATGGGGAACAATAACATAAACAAAATAAACCACTTTTTCAGAGACTGAACATTCATGAACTGACAACATACAACGCGAATGATAAATCTCAGAAACTATTGCAGAGTATATTATATAACACATACAATATATTATTCAGAGTATAGGTTATAAATCATAAAGTTCCATATACAAAGTTCAGATTTCCTTATCAAATTATTTTAATAGACAGGCATGTGAGGCAAACTACCAATCTTCGAAAACATATTTATTCCCAAATAGATTATTCATTTCAGAGAATTATAATCTCAACAGAGTATTCAATACTGAAAAGTACGATATATTTCAAACAGATTTCTCATATCAAATATTTCACATAAGTCAAATTATTATTTAGTCAAACCTTTATTTAGTCAGATTACATATATGAGCCCGACACATCAAAAACTTATAGATTTAAAAGACACAAAATATGTGTCTGAGGCTGTCATCCCACTTACCTGGATATCCAAAGAATGGCCCAGTCACACACCACTGATGGCTAGCTAACCTTGCTGACCAGAACACGAAGTTGAAACAAACAAATCATAATGTGGTACTGGTACTATGACAGTACCAAATCTACGAATGCAATGCAGATGCAATCTAACCCTCAGCCTTTGCAAAATTATCATTTAGGTCCCAATACCCCAAAAAAATACAAACTATTCGTTAAACTTTTTAGAATTTATAATCATTCCTCAACTTATCAGAATTTCCAATTAAACCCCCAAATTATTGGAATTCACAAGACTAGCCCTAAACTTTCAAAACTTCCAAATTTGATCCAACTTTCCAAAATTTACAAATTAGACCCAAATCTTCCAAAAATTATAGAATTGGATAATAACAGAAAATTTATTCCAAAAATACCAAAATCTCGTTTCAATCGATACCCAACGTAACCAAACACCCACATTGACTATAATCAGCCTCCTGAACAAGAATCTATAATTAGTTTCATCAACACAACTCAAAATCTCCAAAAATTTGGCCAAAACTGAACCTAACCCTAGACCACTTAAAACCACCTCAACTCTCTTGATTTCAAGCTTAATCTAGGTTCCTTTACTTTCCATCTAACCTAATCTAACATCCCTAAGCATCCATTTCAACAGAATCATGCAAAAAGTCGAAACCCAAATGCTAAAAATGTTCTTCATGACATATCTGAAATTTAAACACTAAAAATGAAGAAATGAAGTGATTAGAAGCGAAATATTACCTCTAATAATGTTAAGGAACCAAGGAAGGGCAATGGGAAAGCTTGAGAGATGAATTTGACAGTGATTTTTGGTGAGAGAACGAAATGAGACCGAGAGGAGTCGGGGTGGGTGTTTTAAAGCAAAACAGCAGGGGACGAGATGTGCGTTTCATCGAGACGCACGTGTCTCCCCTGAAATGTGTGTCTCACACCATAACTATATCTTTTCTTCGCAAACGACACATAGTGAGGCCTGACGCATGAGACGAGCGTTTCAGCATGAGACAAGCGTTTCAGCATAAGACACGCGTTTCATGGCTGAATTTCCACCGAAAATGATTTCATCCATTTCCATTTAAACACCACAAAATTTAACAGACTTAAACCCCGTACATAACACCATTAGTCATTCTCAAACTTCAATCATCATCCCAAACATTCAAAGATCGATTCAAAATTGGACGAAATGCTACAAAAGTTTCTAGTCAGAACCGGTGAGGTGTTACACACACACTCTCTCTCTCTCTCACATACACATACACACAATAATAGTCTCTCTTTTCTCTCTCTTTATTCTTCTATCACTACCACTTCTCCTCTATTTCTTTGTTCTTCTGTCATTCTCCTCCTCGTAAATCTTTCTCATTTTCATCATCCTTGTCAATCTCTTTAACTCATCTCTAAACCCTCATTCCAAACAAATATGTCTACATTCAAACTGCATATTTGTTTTTTGATAAACGAAGAACTCTCTTCTGAGTTTTGAAATCAAAATTACAAAACCTCGACAATGATGATTCTAAAGCGGCTGATTAAAAGGTGTTGGTGTTTGTTACAAATGTAGGCTTGATTGATGAACACAAAGGTACTCAAAGATGGTTTTCTAGGTTTTTGGTTCAGTTGGTTTTGATGAAATCGATGGATTAAGAATTTATGAAGCATAAACATGAACAAATCTCAATGGGCCAAAAAGAAGAAGTCTTAAAGAGGAAAAATAATTGTCACGACCCATTTTTGGACCATAACTGGCCTATGAGGCGAACCATCTATGGGAGTCCGATTCATCCTGTACAAGTCTCAGATGAACAGAACTTATACCTAAAATAAGTTACAAACAAATTTTTAAAACTATGTAATTCAGATAACTGAATAAAAATTCAAATTTCTATAAAACATAATTTTTTTAATAATAACAATAATATTGATGTAATAACAAATACAGAAAATATTTCAAAATAAGATAATTTGCAATATCATAAACAAAAAGTAACCCACAACAAAACTGATGTGGAGCGTTTAACAAACATACAAACTAGGGCCCGAACAAATGGTACTGACTGCAACGTCAGAATACCTCACTGAGTATCGGATGCCAAAGATCGTAGTCCGCAAACAAATCTCCTGTAAGATATAATAAACATGGACAAAATAAAAGGAAAAAGGGGGTAAAAATCAGTGAGGGATAACACTCTAGATTACCTTATACGTGCCTCACAAAGACTATTTTGAAAATAGTTCGAAAATATCACATGCAGATATAAGTGAGTACGGATATATACACGCTATTATACATAATAGCTTTCCAGAAACCATTTTGAAAACTTTTGCAAACAAAGCAAACAGCATGCACGAAAACATTCAAAAACTAAGCAAAATCTTTCAAGAATATTTTCAAACTTTATCAAAGATAGCATACTTTCAAAAACAAAGTGAAAACCTTCAGAAACCTCTCATTTTATCAGTAGTTCCAAAAACAAAGGTCCAAAAATCTATTCAGCTTTATGAAAAATTCCAACGTCAAAGAGTTACCACATAGGCGTCATAATAATAATAATTTCAGTTACAAAAAACATAAAATCAAGGATAAAGGACCAGAAACAAAGGTGTAACAGGTTCAGTCTCCACCACAATACAAGTGCATAACAAATGTGGTCTCCGCCACTAATTAGAAACAAATCATGTGTCAATTAGGACAACATGGCTACCAACACTCCCTGGTAGCTGAGGTCTTTATAATGCATTGATATACGAAAAGCTATGTTTACCCTATGTAGCACAGGTGCCCCATATCCAAAAACATATATATCGTATTATTAAATCCAAAAACAAATAGTCATGCTACAAAGCATATAAAGATATAACTTTTATATCAAAGTTCAAAACAAATAATTGGTTGTCAAAGAAAATTTGTAACTCGAAATATATACATATATTTTTCAGAAAATTCATATCAGAAACTTTTACTTGAACCAAACAGAATGTGGGTTGAACCAAATGTGGTTAACATTTATATCCCTTTGTGTTTTGATGATGAACAAAATTGGGTTTTGATTGTTAATCACTTCATCACTAACGCTGCAAGATAACTCGAGCAAAAGAATTAACAACTCGAGTAAAAAATATGCCTAAAAGCTGCAGATCAAGTGCTACAACTCGAGTAAGAACATGCATAACTTGAGTTGTTCAAATGCCATACAAATCGAGTTAAATAATGGATAACTCGAGTTAAAATAATGCTAACTTGAGTTAAATAGCCTGGAGAAAATTTAACTTAAGTAAACACTTTTATAACTCGAGTTATAGCTTGGAGACAAAGCCTGACGCAACCAATGATCAAATGTCAATGTTCCAACGATCAGAAAACATGGATAACTTGAGTAAACATGAATGATAACTCGAGTTACACATTTCAAAGGTCATCTTATACACATGATAACTCGAGTAAGAGTAAAAACTAACTCGAGTTAGAGGCTATATTAGAACATTAAATGAAGGGTTACTCTATCTCACAACGGCTACATTCAATCCTCTAACGGCCATATTGACTTGAAAATCTATAAATAGCATCAAGACACATCAGAGAAGATGTTGTTCATCACTTGCAAACATCCTACAACAATATCAAGCTTTCTCTTACTCATATTTGCAAATCATCCACACACCTCTCAAGAGTGACTTTCACTTGCAAATTTATTATTTCTTGAGAGTGTTTATTATTGAATTTGTTCTTCCTTATTGAGAAAATATATGTATTTGAGAGAGGAATATTTTTCTTCTTTGTCTAGAAAATAAGAGTTGTATTT